>JAYMFT010106778.1:0-27805 GCA_038088735.1 Panulirus argus | reverse complement strand
GACCCCCACCCCAAAAAAAAAAAAAAAAAAAAAAAAAAAGGACCTTAAGTCGAACAGCTGGCCTCCCCGTTGGCAAGGTCTGGTAACTCTGAGGGATAAAAAACCTTCAGAGGCTAACAGCTGTCGCAAACACATATATTCATATTAACTTTTCATTTATTTTAAATGATTTGCAGGGATTATCCCTGCTCGGACCTTAGGCTATAGTGTAGTTGGTTTGGCCATTGATAGGCTGTGCCCTGTCCATCATTCAGGTACGTAAGTGGACGTTCTCTCCATTAACGCAGAGATTGATGTTCAATTCCGAACAGTGAGATGGTGAAGCTCTTTGCAACTTTTTTTCTTCATTTAGAGGTTCTGCAAGTCTATTGCAGCGATCCTATACCTCTTATTTAATTTATCCCCATATTTCCGGCACGTAAAAGATAGAACGTTGGTAGCGGCCAAACATTAAATTACGGATTAGAGACAAAATAATAGTAATAAAAAATAGCTCTAGCTAAAAGAGCATAAACGAGTTAAGGTAGCACCCTATACAGTGAGATCAACAGAACTGAAACAACACTAATAACATTAAAATTGTCAACTCGAAATTGATAGTAGGCTTCACAGTTTCTCTACACATCACTTACGTTCCTTTGGCTTCACAGTTTCTCTACACATCACTTACGTTCCTGTACCTGTCACAAAGATCCTCATTGCGACTTGATCCTTGTGACAGGGACTCTTTAAATGCTTGGAGAGGGGTTTTAATATAATCTTTACTCAGCCTGCCATCTTGACTGGTATTCCTCCAGTGGTGCTCCACGATCGTCAGGTCTGGACTAATCACCGTTGTCTTATACCAATCTGTACATAGGGTTAAAAAATATAATCTGTGAAAAAATGCTAGGCTACGGGGATGGTACCTAATTACCTTTAAGATTACAACTTTTCCCTAATCTTGTTCTTTTTTTTATCCAACAATCGAACCAGTTACACTCAAAATATAAGAAGCCTACTGAAACTGAATTTTGAAAAAAGTATTTTCAGCTTCACAAGCCCAGAGTCTCGACGAAGTACAGGGAATTCAACCTCGATAAACAACGTAAGAATAAATTGACAAGATATAATGATTCACTACACTATTTTAGCTAGTTGTGTCTCCCGCCAATATCCAATGCGCTCTAGTGTTAGCAGTTCTTCTGTTACAAAGTTGGCTTAATGCGGCCCGAAGCATGTAACCAAAGATATTGAATATATGAGAATGAATTACTCGAATGTTGTGAACAAGGAAAGCATTGTTGACACTTTGGGAAGGCAGCAGAATTTGTGTGAGAAAGAAAAATAATTAAAAGACGTAAAGGGCTATTACAAGAAAATTATTTATGACAACTAATACTTATCTTACCAGTCTTCTTGTTAGTTCCATAGCCACTGGAAGAAAAAGGTTAGTCGGAATGAATGATTGTTAATGGTTTAATCAGTAGACTGAATGTGCTTACTTTTTTTTATACATTATTTTCCCATATTCAAATGCTGCTCATGAATCAGCTGATCTGGCTCGGCAAAACAAAATGATTGCAAAGTGGAAAAACGTTTTATTTTTCTTTCAGATCTTCAAACATTATCATATAGCAGTAAGTATTTCCTATTGTTCAAGAAGAAATATATTCTGGTTTTGATAGAATGCCTACACTCATTAAAGTCAGTGATTAAGGCTAAGTAGTATGTTTTGTAGATATATCTGATGAATGTGCACATACAGTCCAAACTCAAAACCTAGGCAATATGAGTCATAAACCTGTTAGTTTTTTTTATGACATTGTAGTGCATTATATAATACATACATAAAAAGTTAGTGCAACACTGAAACATTATAACATGTCTTTCCCAATAACTATGACCTGGCTCATTTCAAGAGATGTTTCTCACTTCCTCAAAAATTAGTAAATACTTTCCGTCTGTTTTTCCCCCTTTCTCAGTTCTCTCTATATTTCAATTAGGGCCTGGCCTTGATTTTGACTTTTGTCCTTGACTAGAGCCTTCAACATAAAAAAAATATACTTTTGATCGAAAGCTTATTGCATATTACATGCTAAAGAGATATATACAATGAACATTATTTTTTTTTCGGTAATTTTATCCTTATTTTCAGATGAATCCCAGCATGCTTTCCACCACCAGTGAACCAAATAAATTTTGTTTTAAAATATTTGTGAATATGGTACTGAATTGATTAGTGTCATATATTTTAAGTGTATTGGACTAACAATGACTTACCAGAATTGTAATTCAATATATATTTATCTTCATTAGCATGTAGTCACTACTAATAATTCTGTAACTTTAACTTTTCATATTCTTACACGAGTAAATTTGGTAACAAGAAATGTGGTTGTTCTACAGAAACAATGGATGTGGAGTACAAATGTCTGTTTTTGTTTTCATTTCTTTTATTACAGTGACAGAGATACATTGCTTACTTTAACAACATTCAAAAGCTCATGTAATACTGTACTTTGTGTTGACTTAACTGAATTTTAACATCACATTACCTTTAAGGTTCAATTAGGTGTGAGAGTTACTCTCACATTTCACCTACAATCCTTTATAATTAAAGGGGATATCAAAAACATGGCCCACCTCAGAGTCCCTTGCCAAGAGAATATTGGATTAAAATAAATCAGTGACAAGTTTTTTCTTGCATCATTAGGTCATAAAGAAGAGATGGACATGACTAGCATTGTCCAAGACATTTCTGACTAAACTTTGGAATCAGCTGTAGGGATGCATCTGGATAGTTTTCAGGTTGAATTTTAATTATTTAGACAATAATGAATCCTATATTTTTATCATTATACCTTTAGCCTTATGTCTTATATATTATGCTAAAAAAGCAGCACATAAGTTTTTGCATTTGCTGATGCCAAAAAGCAATTAAATGAATTTATTTCTCACATACATTCTTCAAAGTAAACAACTGTTCCACACATCCTCTATCACTTCTAAAATCACACTTCTCCACACCAATCTAATGCTCTGTACATGCCTTCACCCTCTCAGTCAATACCCTCCCATACAATTTTCCAGGTGTACTCGGCAAACTTATTCCTCTGTAGTTCGAACACACATCTTTATCCCCTTTACCTTTGTGCAATGGCACTATACATGCATTCCACCAATCCTCAGGCACTTCACCGTGATCCCTGCATATATTCAATATTCTTACCAACCAATAAACAACACAGTCACCCCCTTTATAAATTTAGCTGCAGTACCATCCAAACCTGCCGCCTTTCCGGATTTCATCTTTTACAAGGCTTTCACCACCTTTTCTCTCTTCACTCAACCACTCTCCCTGTGGGAGAAAAGCTGCTAGAAGCATCGATAACTTTTTATCAAGGTGTAGGGTGGGTGAATGTAGGAAAAGAAGAGAGTGAATGGTTCGAATGGAAGGTTGGTCTGCATATGTGGTATTTGAAGTCGCCATGGTTGTTGAATTTGTGTATGGATAGGGTAGTGAGGGAGGTAAATGCAAGAGTCTTGGAGAGAGGGGCAAGTCTGTGGGGGGTGAGAAGGCCTGGAAAGTGAGTCATTTGTTGTTTGCTGATGATATAGTACTGATGGCAGACTCGACAGAGAAACTACAGAAGTTGGTGACTGAGTTTGGAAGTGTATGTGAAAGGAGGAAGTTGAGAGTAAATGTTAATAAAAGCAAGTTTATTAGGTTTAGTAGGGTTGAAGGACAGGTAAGTTGGGGTGTGAGTTTAAATGGAGAAAAATTGGAGGAAGTAAGTCTTTTAGAGACCTGTAAGTGAACATGGCATCAAATAGATCCAAGGAAGCGGAAGTAAGTTATACAGTGGGTAAGGGGGCAAAGGTTCAATGAGCGCTGAAGAATGTGTGGAAAGAGACAACGTTTATTGGGAAGGTAAAAATGGGTATGTTTGAAGGTATAGTAGTCCCAACAATAATATATAGATCCAAGGCATGGGCTATGGATAAGGCTATGTGGAGCAGGGTGGATGTGTTGGAAATGAAACATTTTAGGACAATTTGTGGTGTGAAGTGGTTTGATCGAGGAAGTAAAAGGATAAGACAGGTGTGGTATTACACAGAGTTGTGGTTGAGAAAGCTGAACAGGGTTTGGGAGGATAGACAACTAGGTTGACTGCCGCAACCAGGATTCAAACCTGTGTAGTTGATCCTGGACAAACCATGAATACATCATAGCTAGCAAGGCTAATTAACCATTATTTTCCATGCCCTTTTCACTTTTTAGCTATCTACTGTTGTGGGATAAGAAAAAAGAGTATGAATTTTACCAAACATTGGTGTCAGTGTATTCAAGGAAAGTCTGCAAACCAACGTACTAATACATGGAGGCTAATATATATGTTTATATTGCTGTAATGTATCATAAAATTTTAGCCATAGCCTATCATAAAAAGAGTGAATGTAGTATATGATACTGTCACTTGGTCAAACTGTGTCACTCTTTTAAGTGTTTTCATAGAACATAAAATAGCTGGAAAACGATGATCAACAGTGGGAATACCTAGATATTGGAGAAACACAATAATGATACTGAAAACCACCATTAGTGTTTAACAACATATTTTTTGGTGTACCATTGCTATCTGTTGGCAAAATAACCATTTTGAAGTCCTGATTATTAGTTCAAGAAGAGGCATTTAATTTTTCCAGGAATGCATTCGGAATTTGGAGGATAGGTCAAGTTAAATTACTTGTCCTACTTTTTGTCACACATACTTAAAAGCCTCGCATATGAAGTAAGCTGAATTTGATAAGGTTATTAAGACTAGGGAAACAATTTTATGTGACATGTTAGCAATTCATCAAACTTATATTCATGGAGAAAATAAAAATTTTTCTCAAAAGATCTGATTAGAAGTCATTGGGATTCCAAGTCATTATTTATATTAGGGCTGGGGTAGTGTTAAATCATATCACTGACTTTGTTGCAGTTAGCAAATAGAAAAATGTTATACTATGGGAGCTTACTTTGAAATGAATTTACCCAATTAGGGTAAGTACCCAAGAAGTGATTAAGGTGCTGAAGATGATGGAAAACATCATGTAAAAAAATGAACGGCAGCAACAAGGAAATATTATAAAAGCCAGCTCAACCTGGCCTAACCTCATAATTAGTATTATCTTGGAAAAAAATTTGTAACTTTCGGGAATAAGTTTTGTGATACCTGTTTGAGTGCTTCTTGTATATCTTACCTTTCTCATTGTATCTAGACAGAAATACAATGAGTTATCTGAATTTTGAGACAACTTTCTCAAAGAACCTGTTTGTGTACTTAAAATGTCTTTTAAATCTCTATCATCCAGGTGATACCTTCTCACAATACACTGGTAACTGTGACTCCTACTTTGAATATGTAAGTCTTGTAAGAAAAGACGGTTTCTGAAAAGATTAAATGTTTATCTCTTTTGCATTGAACTTCATAGCCCACATACACTATCACATTCACAAGCCATCCTTAGGATGTATCAAGAGGCAAAGTCATTAGTCGAGAGGTATTAACCTTGACCTAAAAGACGTTCTGGTGGTTATGGTGAGCCATTACCGTAAATACATCGTAATTATCAAAGTGCAATGCATGGGTACCAGTGGAATAATTACATGCACCGAGGTATACTTACCGATGGAACTGCTTAATTATAATGAGCTGGGTGGTACAGGAAAAGGAAAAGCTTGGTTCTGAAAGGATCACCAAGGATGCGTCTGAAACTATCCCTGAAAAAATGTGACCCAAAGAGGATGAGTTTCTGGAAACGCCTGAGAGGTGAAACAAGAATACTCATATAATGCTTACTAGAATACAACCAGATTCAGAGTTAACTATGACTAATGAGGCGTATACTTTGATGTTCACTAACGTTCATAGATACGACCGGCTCATGAAGGTTACTAAACTCGTAGTAGAGAGTAGTACATATGGCGCTTGCAGCTCATTTATGTTGACCAGGTACATTTTCTGTTCGTCTTTTGGCACCTTTACCTTCACGATGGTGTCTGTGAACTAGGGGAAGGATAATATGCAATATGGTATCATGGACAGCTACTGAATGTCATTTCGAAGTCGATTCAAAGACTATATAAATGTCATTTCCACTCTCCGGCATCGAGAGACGCACACATGTGACCAGATGGAAGTAAATTGAACCGCATCAAGCTACATTAATAGTAATTCATTGAAGATGCATCGGACAATAGATATTGACATGCAATGTTGTAGTTATATGCACCCGCAACACTTGCCAGATGTTTCTGGTAATGTTGTACAGGAGTACCTAGTGACAGCACTAAGATCCCGATTCCTTTATCAAGGAATAAAGTATTGAAAACTGAGACTGATATTGACACTGAAGCATTACTGGATCGTTGTGGTACTACTGGTAAAAGGTAATGCGATGCTAATTAGTTTACGACATGACTTTGCGACGGAATACTGGAACGCTGATGTTAACAGCCGTGAATGGGGCTGGTAAACCCGTTTAACCCCTTTTCCCCTTACGAAGGACAATAATCTTATTATATCACAAATATAAACAATGGAAAGTATATATTTGCTTTAAGGTTACATGACTATATTATTTTCTACTTCCAGATGAGTATTACGAAGCACTGAGAGAAAAATATCTTTATACGAGAGTATTACTTGTGTTGGCTTGATTCGGGTTTATGTCAAATACATAAATAGTCTATGGTTCACTTGTACTCGTCTGCCTGAAGGATTTTGTACGAAAGACTGTTGACATATTCTTATGGTAAGTTCTAGTGATGTTATACAGTTTGAACATTCATGTGAGTATTTAATTTAAAGGCACGGTTATTAATGCAATTGCTTCTCTACTTGTCATCAGACGAATTCCATTCCCTTCCTAATCTCAAAGCAGAAGCTACTTACTTGCCATAGGACAAAACCCAGTCCCTTCCAAATGGTAACGCAGATCGTCTCTATTTGTCATTACAGAAAATCCAATCTCTTCCTAATCTTAACTCAGAAGCCGTTTTTCTAATTGCCATAAGACAAAATCCAATCACCTAATCTTATCATAGAAGCTACTTCTCTGCTTGCCATAAGACAAAGTCTAATCCCTTACTAATTTTAACACAGAAGCTACTTCCCTACTTTCCATAAGAAAACCCAATCCCTTTCTAATCTTAACTCAGAAGCTACTTCTCAAACGTAACTCAGAATCTACTTCCCTACTTGCCATAAGACAATCCCTTTCTTATCTTAACTCAGAAGCTGCTTCTATACTTGCCATTAGACAAAATCCAATCTCTTTATTATAAACGCAGGAGCTACTTTCCTACTTGTCATAAGGCAAAATCCACTCCCTTCCTAATCTTAACTCAGGAGCTACTTCCCTATTTGTCTTGAAACAAAATTTATTCCCTCCATATCTTTGCACAGAGGCTATTTCTACATTTGTCTTAAGGCAACAGGAAATTCATTCCCTACATTTTCCTATCCCCTACGTAAAAGGACGAGTTGACGCCATTTACAATTTTCTTTCTACTTTCTGTGGCTAAGCAAGAAAACGATGGAAATTGAAAGGGATAACTGATATCGTCAGAAGAATTAGACAAAAAATATATTCATGATCAGGACATCATTATTTTCCTTTTGAGTGAATTCCAAAATAAGTTGCATGCTAATTTTTCTCCAATTACAGCACTTCAGAGCATGAACGACCATAAATGTTCAAAAGATACAACTCTGCAAAAATTTATATATTTGAAATTGTATATACCTATTACGATCATTCTGTTCGACAACGAGCACTTAAACAGAAACAGTAACGAATCTACACGTGAAAAAGAATGGAATTCAGTGATTAGATTGAAATATAACAAAATGTTTGCTCTGAAACGTATGTTTTTGAAATCGCAACATTTTCCGAAAATTTCTTCATTGTTGTATGTTTCAGTGTAATCATATTTTTCTACTACACATATTTAATGTGTGCATTTTACCTACTAATACAAGAAAGATTCCAGTATAACATATAATAGACGATGGTAATACAGAAGTATTTAGTAATTCCATTAAAGATAGGTTTGCCATTCGCTCTGTATTGTCGTAATTGAAAAAAAGAAATAGAGCAGGAATACCAATATATGAAAACACATAGGAAAGATATTAAAAGTCTTCGTTCTATGTTTTTAAATATATAGAACAAGTTCATTGATGATGTATTTTTGACTGTATAGTATTTACCATCCTCGCAGAGATTTTGACCAGCGGGGTATTGAAGGGTCTGTATAAACAATTAATTCGTCCATCCACAAAAGAGCAAAAATGTCTAACTAAGATATACTTTTCTAATCCCGACAACACGCTATCCTTCTTATGATATGAAACTATGATACTTTAATGATTAAACTTCCAGAATTTCAGGGTTGACTGTATAATCCCATTTTTCATTTTGTGTGTTAAATCTTAGGGATACCTTATGCATTAGTTATATACTCTACATTAATTAATTATCCACTTTATCTGTGGTAATTGTTGTGGTTTCAAAGGCTAAACGAGGCGTAAGATCACCCTACCTTGGTGAAAGCATGACTACCCATCAGGGAAAAGAAAAAAAGAATAACACGAAATTCTGAATGTTAATGGGGGTGGAGACACCAGAAATGAAAATACCTTAAAAGTTTGCTGGAGTCCTTAATCATACACATGGCTGATAAGTGCAACAGTTGCAATGCACACAATTTATTTGCCTCTTCATTCGTGTTTATTTTTCTTATAGTAACAGGTGGCCAAAGATCGTGCTGAGGGCAACAGTGTCAGTGGGAAAGCAGTCAGAACATCAAAGGGGAATTATCTACGTGACTGAGGTTATGTTTTTCAGTTGGCAAGTCATATGAGTTAGAAAGAATTGTCTAGGTGGCAGAGGTATGGCGTTTTGTTGGGAAGTGAGAAAGTTATCATCTAGGTGGTTGTGTTCAGTTACCACTTAGAATTCAGAGCAGAAGACCAAAATAGAATTTAGCCAGACGCCGCCGTCTTTAGAAATCCGATTGCCTGTGTAAGCTTGACCTTGACGTTTCCTTCCGTGACTTTGTACACTCTCTTCATATTTGTGTTCATGTTGCTTTCACGCGCCAGCTTAGGACCCGCCACGGTTGCATTGTAACTCAGCAGATTCTGAGGCACTTCGTTCGTCACACTGATTTGCACATCCGCAAACACAGTTCCGCAAACGAGAGCTACTCCCACAGTGGTGTCCAAGGGCTCCTCTCCTGCACCCGTGAATTCGAACTTATAGGAAGGGTTGAAGCAGGCGTTCTTGATCACCAACCTGCTCGTCAGCTGTGTCTGCAAAGGTCTTTAGCAATCAGTGTGTGTTTCTCGCTCCTGATGCAGAGATTCAGTTCAAAGAGCAAATTGTGATGGTGTTTACTAATCAGTTTTTTCATTACATTGGTGTTATTATTCCGAAGTTTTATTACATGAGTGTATTTTGTTGTGAAAACACTATAATAGTTGCTCTACGGATTGTTAACAATAGTTACAACAGCTTAGGAGTATGGTTTAATAGAAGGCTGCCCCGGCAAGTCAGTTGGTCATGTTTGGGGAAATAAAATATTTTTCACATCCAGCTGAGGGTCCTGTTAGTCTAGGGGTTCTCAACATTTTGGTTCCTCCCTTGGGCATTCTGACAGGTTCCCATGTACCCCTAAATAATAAGGATCAAAAATTGATATAATCATATTGATTTTATATTGTTATGAAATCTGTAAGAGACTATATGAGGATTTTATACCGATTTGTAACTGTGTTTTTCATTGCTTATGTTCTGCATTACTCATGGTGTACATTGTACAGCAGTGTACATTATGGTTATACTCTTAGACCCCTATGTACCCCTTGGGAAGTGCAAATGTACCCCTGGGGGTACATGTACCCCGGGTTGGGAACCTCTGTCTTAGTACGTCATCGAGTCTACCATATCCCCATGTCTGTTCTTCCCGTTGGAAGTCTGTCTGTCGCAACCAACGGCTTGAATTTGTCGGCAATTGTCAGCTGGTGCGATATATTTTGCCATAGAAGAATGTTTCTTTTAATTCCCGAAAGAAATGTAAGATTCCAGCACCTTAAGGATAGGAACGACCAACCGGACTGCCTGTTCACTGCTCTCAGCAATGGCAAGGCAACCAATATGAAAATGATATCTTTACCGTTTAATTTACGTTGTCCTTGGATCTCACGATCCTCGTATTACCAGACCTGATAGCTTGAAGAGCCGATAATCAATAAAAAAAAAAAAAATGACCAGTCTATCATGATGAACTTAGATGTGTTTTATCTTTAGATGCAAGTAATTCCACGCAGAATATAGAAGTATGGTCTGATACACCGAGCCTGAGGGAATATTCACTCGACATTACACCATTGTAGCAGTAGATGTATGACATATAACACCACGGAAGCGTTTAGATGTTCAGAAGACCCTTATGTTGCACAAATTAAATACATACCTATGCAAATGCTTTAATCGGGGGAAATAATACATTAATTCTGTACTGTAGGATTTGATTTGAAATATTTATTGTCTCCAATACAATAATACATACAAAAGTTCATATGGCACATACATGTATATTGTGCCTTCAGTACAATAATACATATTTACAAAAGTACATATGGCACATACATGTCTAAGTAGGATGTCTTGTCATTTATCAGTCTAATAGCTAATCAATCCATGTAAGTAGAATGGATGTGATCACCTGAAGGAGCACAATGAAAGATGAAAATTGGTATCGGTGTAGTATGCATTACAGTTGGTGAATGGAAGTGTGGGACTGAGGCTGTTGTTCGTTTTGTTCCTGAAGCTATCTCGATAAAGCTGGGAAAGTAATTGGATAGTAAATCATTATCATTATTAGAAGTAGTAGGCAGCCAGGGAATCGGTCGCGCAGCTACTTGCTGTGTCTTGTTTGTTGGCATGTAACGCATTTGTACGGTACTTACTCGTGCGTGCGACTGGTGTATTTCAATGAGACTACTGAATAGCAAGGTAAATTTTGAGTCGTAGTGAGGATAGGTAAGGTTCTGTTGATTTTTTTTTCTACAGAAGTATAACTTTTAACTATCCCCTACATTTTTCCTTGATGTACTATTTTCGCCGTATTTAATGTCATTCTCTGAAATATGATCCTCAAATCAATGTTCTGCAACTACTGCTATATTCTCTTAAAACTATATATGGCACTCAGAATGAAAATCACCCTATGACCAAGGAACTAGCCGAAGCTAACTCATACTTTTAAAGAAAAGAAAAATGATTAAAAGAATAGAATCTGGATTCAGATCAGAACGCATCCTTATTTCGAATCCTCCGCAGTTGAACGTTGTTTTGTTTGGTTCGAACTCAGTTCGAGTCCGAAGGTTAAAGCCACGGGGACTGCTTCAGGGACTCGACCATTTGTTTTGGTGAAGCCCCACGTGCTGCTTCCCTGGTCAAGGTGTGCTGGTGTTATTCTATGAATTGCTGTGAACATAATTTGATTTGAAGATGTTGGTGATGTCCAATTAGGCTGTATTACTTAGCTACAGAAATAGAGATAAGGCGAGTTAAAGGACTCGCTTACGTACATTTTCTTTAAAGCGTGTTGTATGTATGAGTCCAGTTGCTGAGAAAGAGTATCAGCATTTTCACATCTTAACCCATATTTTAGAAAGTTGTTGTATCATCTACGGAATTTTAGTAACAGTGTTTTCTTCAGTAAATGAAGTTTAGTTGCACACCTTTTTTTTTTATCTTCAAAACAAACAAACATAAAGTTTCTAGAGAAAAAATTTCAACCAAGTTAGCCTTAGTTCAGTAGGTGTTATGTGAAAATTGTGTTTTTAAATGTCCAGAATAGCTCCGTATTGCTATTAACCGTAAACATTAAATGTATTCTACGATGTTAGTGTAAGATTAAAGAATACAATAAGATTTGCAGAAATTGGATTTTAGTGAACGATGTTGTGGAAAATGTTAAAGAGTTCTTCACTCTAGGGAGAATGTGGGATCTTTGCAGAAGTTTACGCATGTCAGATATTAGAAAAACCTTTGAAAATTTCACTTATCAACAGAACTTCTCTAAACCTCACTCTCATTTAGCACAGCTGCTGATCGTACCACCATACTCTGAAAGTCACTAAAATACAAGAGAATTGCAGTAAGTTCAGTGAAATACACTTCTGATATTTTGGGAGACCCATTTGAGTAATGAATTACGTATTTAAGATAGCATTTTATTTTTGACATTTTTATGATTTTGATCCACAATCTCCATCCTGATGATGAAACTATACTTTTCCATCTAATATCTCAATTTGCCCTAACAGGAATTTTGTTATTTTCTGTGGGAAGTTGAATCTTATATCACTTGCTTTTTGGATGCTGTATTATTCTTTTAGGATGTACAGTCAACACATTATCAAGAAGTTATTTTCCATGTAGGAAACACCCATTGTTTAGAATGACCAGGAACTAAAATGTCACATCATCAGGATGGAAATCGCAAAACAAAATTATTTTTATACACAAAAGAATTAAGCCACTAATATAAACATAAATATCTACAGTCAACTGGGTCTCCTGCAGTACAAGAGGAGTATTTCATTGATGCTCCAGCAATCTATTTGTATTTTGGTGGATTTTCTCTTTTAGTGAAACTTCAAAATGCTGGTAGAAATATAGCAACATTATGCTTATCTGTTAGGGATGACATGTCAAGTTTGTTGACAACTGGCAGCATGTTGGTGGTGTGTTTTCATGAGTGTGACTGGTATATTTCAACTAGATTATGAAATATTAGATAGTGACTGGTATATTTCAACTAGATTATGAAATATTAGATAGTGACTGGTGTATTTCAACTACATTATGAAATATTAAGATGCATCGTGACTGCTAGAGAGGTTCAGTGAGATTTATATGATTTTTTTACAGTATTAGCTACTTATATGTTAGTTAACCTTACATATTTCTGGATATACCACCTTCTCTTAATTGATGTCACTTGATATGAATGTTGGTGTTTCTAGTTTCTTTCTAAATCTCTAAAAATTTTCACAACTTTCCCATCTTGTGTCTACCATTAGTTAGGCCATGTGATATTTTATCTAAGACGTTGTATCATATGGTTACTTTGTAACCTTTGCTGGAGTCTGATGGAGATGGAGTGAGGGATACTGTGAGGGGCATTAAGGTTGTCTGTATAACCTCCTGAATTATTTGATTCAGTTATTGTTTCAATTGGGTGTGGAGAGGTTTTCCTAGGCCTTTTAGAACTCTTTATCCCTAACAGCTGTGACCTGCCTTTTTTTCAAAGGCAGGATTTCTACATCCTCAGAGGCTCTTAGATTTCCCTTTTTTCCTTACATTATTATCTCATTTTTTTTTTTTTCCACATAAAGCCTGGCTTTACTAAAGACATTTCTTTGACTGAAAAGAGAAAACACCTTTTTTCTTTGAATACTGTTTCCCCTGTTAATCCTCTCCAGGAATATCTCTGGTTAGTCCTTCACATTAGATCTATTGTTGCTACATAGAAATACTCATTTCATTTTAGTTTCAGATTTATAAACAATGGCCAAGTTGGAACCCAAGAAGAATGCAAGAAAAAAGAATGATCTGTCCATTAATAAGAGAAAATGTAAACAGAAAATGAAAACAAAAGGTAGTACTACACAAAAAAAAGTTCACAGTAAGAAGCACATGAAAGTAAATCTCAAAAAGAAACCATCTTTAGATACAAATAAATCTAAAAGAAAGAAGAAAGTTGTACAGGATTTGGGTAACAGGGTCATGAAACCAAAAGATAATGGTAATGTCACCGAAAACTCTAAAAACAGGAAAAAAATGCAGACCAAATTTAGAGGAGCACAAAATAAGAAAGTGCTAGGTAAGAAGAACCTGAAGGGTAATACAAAAAAAGACTCTTCACTAAAGCTAAAGTCAAAAACCAAGAGGAAAGTCATGACAAACTCAAACCATAAGATGAAGTTTACCAAGAAGAAGGAAAAGGGAATTAAAGGCTCCTCTAAAAAAGCAAAAAAAAAGAATACAGTAGATGCAAAACAGAAGATGAGATATGATAGTTTAAAGAAACTAAGAAGATGGGAAGAAAACCAAGACAGTAATGAAGTTTTGGATGCGGCACAGCTTGTTAATGTGGAAACAGTAAGTTCATGAATTCTTTTCTTGTTCTACCTTTGTCTGAATGTCCCAAGTAACATAGATGAGATGAAGGGATGAACATAATTATATAGCTATATTTAAAACCAATGTTCAGCTGTGGGTTTACTTTCCTAGAAAACTTGTTGTTCGGCGAAGCCATGAAACAAGAATGTGAAGGCTATGATATAAGGGGAACATTATGTCCTGGAGCAAAAATTATCCGTCTGACCATTAGATAAGTTTTATACAAAACATGAAACAACTTTCCTAAAAATGACGTACCACACACTCTGCTCATTTTACCTCAATGGATATAACATTTTCATGAAAACATACCAGAAAATATGATATTGAGAGGTTAAGGTCGTGATGAAGTAAGATGGGATGAAGTGAGAGTTACTGAACAGGAAAGGGAAGGGCACTAGTGTTGTCAAAATAACCCCTTGAATTATCTGAATATTCCAATTCTGTAATTGTTTCAGCTGAGTGTGGAGAGGTTTTCTAGGCCTTTTGATAAAGTTGTCCTTTGATAGTTATGTGGTATGCCCCTTTATTCCCTAGATATAAAACTCCACTTAGCTATTTGAAAAAGTTGTTCTTTGATAGTTATGTGGAATACCCCTTCATCCCCTAAATATATACTTCATTTAACCATTAGAAATATGTATCTAGGGAACACCAAAGCATTTTCACACTTGGGATACATCATTAGTGAGGGCCACAGTCTTGTCTTAGTGCTCATATACTAATGCTGACCACTTGGTTGTAAAGAGACATGTTGTGGAAGCCTTTTTCTGCTCTTTTTCTCTTAATGTGTTTCTTCTTCCAACTGTGTGAATTTTTCATTGGCCAGATCCTCAGAATGTAACTCCAGCAACTCAACTTTATCTAGTTCTTGAAGTAATGAACTGGTGTTTTTAGGGAGACACAATGATAGCATTAGGGTTCATCTCAGTGAAGTGTTAAGGTTGACATGAAGCATTGCAAAGATCAAGTAGTTCCATCTTTATTTATTAAATTTTCCTAGCGCAGTAACACTGTTTAGCTGAGCAGAAAGAACTATTACTCTAAATTTTCCAAACCATATTTTTAGAATACCAGGTTACACATAATGCCAACTGTGTATAGTCTTTTATAGCCATAGTACTTTTGAGCAAGGGCTTAAGCTTAAGATCCCTTTAGCATTCCTTCCCTGTAGAAGCAAGTGAGTTTGGGTTATGATGAACCCCAGAACAGTCATTTTTTCCTTGCTAATTAATGCCCAGGCTGGCATTAGTTTCCAAATTAAACCATTCTCCTGTACATTAAGTTATTGTTGGGGTGCCTAACCTCTGCCCCTGATAATTTTCTTTAGATGCTCAGAATACCATTCTGGTGCTTCAGCACTGACTGCCTTTTCATTCATATAGATGTATCACCCTCTTCCCTCGCTAGGTCAATGACGGCCTTTTTATGATGATGCCAACATATATATAAGTTACTGTCTAGCTATCTTTTTTTCTTTACTTGACCTCCATTTCCTGCATTAGCAAGGTAGCACCAGGAACAGATGAAGAAAGGCTGCATTCATTCATATTCATTCTTGAGCTTTTACGTGTAATGAACTGAAACCACAGCTCCCTGTCCACAACCAGGCCTCACAGACCTTTTCATGGTTTCCTCTGGCCACTTTACATGCCCTGGTTCGGTCCATTGCCAGTACGTTAAACCCAGCATACCACATCTTTCCAATTCACTCTGTCCCATGCATACCTTTCACCCTCTTGAATGTTTAGGCCCTGATCACCCAAAATCTTTTTAAGTTTGTCCTTGTTCCTTTCATTTGGGACACATATATATCCTCTTTGTCATCCTTTCCTCTCGCATTCTTTCCGTATTGCAAGAGGTCACAGGGGTGTGCG
This sequence comes from Panulirus argus, assembly GCA_038088735.1. Lineage (NCBI taxonomy): Eukaryota > Metazoa > Arthropoda > Malacostraca > Decapoda > Palinuridae > Panulirus > Panulirus argus. Next base: position 11,693 of record JAYMFT010106778.1, on the reverse strand, counting down.
TAATCCAGTATATGCAAGAATCCACAGTAAAATGAAACACAATAAGTTCCCAAGTGTACTTTTGTATAAGGATCAAATCGTCAGGGGAGATACAAGAATGAGATTGACGATGTAGAGCAGTCAGTTGATATACGAGGAAGAGACATTGCTAAGATGCCGTTCATAAACAAGCGTCAGCAGATGGTGGTGTTTGGGTTGTTGTGTTTGGGTCTGGCAGCATGCCTGTCATAAAATTTTATTATGTGGACAAGCAAGGGAACTGTTTACAAATTTTGCCAGCAATAAAGCTATCCAATTTGTATAGACCCTCACTAATATTAATGTTACTATTCTTTGTGTATTTAATGATTGAAGATTCAATGATATTTCTAGTGGTAAAAGAGTTAGAGTTAATAACTGAATTGGCATTACTCCAATCAATACAATGGTCATAATTTTTAACCATTTTAACCAAACCATTTCAGCACACCCTCTTCAGCTCTCTCAACGACACCCTTTTTTTATTACAACACCTGTCTCGTACTCTTTTATATCTTATTCAATCGAACCACCTCACACCACATATTACCTTCAAGCATTTCATATCCAATGCATCCACTCTCCCCTGCACATCGTCATCTATAGGCTATGTTTTGTAAGCGATTAGCAATGTTGGAACGACTATACCCTCCATCTATCTGTAGAAGGTATTACTTTAAACACAATTATTGCCCTCCCAGATAATAACATCTCATTCTACACTTTCTTCAATGTTCTCCGAACCTTCACCCCCTCACCCATCCTGTGACTCACTTCCCCTTCTATGGTTCCTTTTGTTGTCATGTCTATTCCCAGGTATTAGAAACATTTTCATTTTCTTGTTTGCATTCAACCTCACACCATGATAGAAACATCTCGCTGCTTCTAGCAGCTTTCCTTCCACACCATACATTCTTTAAACCTTCCATAAAGTATTTTATCTACCCTCTCATATGCTTTCTCCAGATCCATATATGCCACATATCAATCCTGATGTTTCTCCAGGTATTTTTAACTCATTCTTTAAAGCAAACATTTGTTCCACACATCCTCTGCCACTTCTGAAACCACACTGTTCCTCCTCAGTCTGATGCTCTGAATATGCCTTCACCCTCTCAGTCACTACTCTCCCATACAACTCACCAGGTACATTCAACATATAGTTTGAAGGCTCACCTTTATCCCCCTTGCCTAAATACAGTGGCATTATACTTTTATTCCACCAATCCCCAGGCACCTCACCATGATCTGTACATGAAATGAAAATCTTAACTAACCAATCACCTTCATTACCATTTAGTCTGGTTGCCATGCCACATTTCATCTTGCATATGGATTTCACCTCCTCTCTTTTTCTTCACCAAACCACTCTCTTGACTCTCTCACTTCACATACTACCCTGATCCAAACATCCTGTCATGAAGCACATTCAACAGTTTTTCAAAATAGTCTCCCCATCTCCTCACTTCATTACCTGTTACCATTTGGTCTCCCACTTCTTGTTCCCTCCACCTCTGACACATAGAGCCTCTTTGTCAACCTTTCCTCACTCATTTGTTTCATATGTTCAAACCATTTCAACACACCCTCTTCAGCTCTCTCAGTCACACTCGTTTTATTACCACACATCTCTCTTACCCTTACATTGCTTATTTGATCAAACCACCTCACACCAATTATTGTCCTCAAACATTTTATTTCCAACACATCCATCTTCATCCGTACAACCCTGTCTATAGCCCATGCCTCGCAACCATATAATATTGTTGGAACTACTATTCCATCAAACATACCCATTTTTGCTCTCCAAGATAACGTTCTCTCGTTCCACACTTTCTTCATCGCTCCCAGAACCTTCACCCCCTCCCCTATCCAATGACTCACTTCTGCTTGCATGGTTCCATTTGCTGCCAAGTCCACTCCTATATACTTAAAACACTTCACTTCCTCCAATTTTTCTCCATTCAAACTTACATTCCAGTTAACTTGTTCCTCAACCTTGCTGAACCTAATAACCTTCCTCTTATTCACATTTAATCTCAAACTTTCTCCTCTCACACACTTTTCCAAACTCAATCACTAACTTCTGCAGTTTCTCACTCAAATCAGCCACCATTGCTGTATCATTGGCTAACAATAATTAACTCACTTCCCAGTCCCTCTCATCCCCAACAGACTGCATACTCGCCCCTCTCTCCAAAACTCTTCCTTTTACCTCCCAAGCCACTTCATTCATAAACAAATTAAACAGCCATGGGAACATCACACACCCCTGCTGCAGACTGACCTGCACTGGGAACCAACTGCTCTCCCCTCTTCCTACATGTACACATGCCTTACACCCTTGATATAAACTTACTGCTTCTAGCAGCTTATCTCCCACATCATATATTCTTAAGACCTTCCACAAAGCATCCCTATCAACCCTATTATATACCTTCTCCAGATCCATAAAAGGTACATACAAATGCATCTGTTTTTTTAAGTATTTCTCACATACATTCTTCAAAGTAAACACCTGATCCACACATCCTTTACCACTTCTGAAACCACACTGCTCCTCCCCAGTCTGATGTTCTGTACATGATTTCACCCTCTCAGTCAATACCCTTCCATGCAGTTTTCCAGGTATACTCAACAAACTTATACCTCTGTAGTTTGAACACTTACCTTTATCCCCTTTTGCCTTTGCACAGTGTCACTATACATGCATTCTGCCAATCTTCAGGCACTTCATCATGATCCATACATACATTGAATATTCTTACCAACCAGCCAACAACACATTTGCCCCATTATTGATAAATTCAACTGTAATATTATCCAATAAATATATTTTTATAATCATACTTGATCACAGTTTCTCTTGTCAGCTAGGTAGTGCCAGGAAACAGACGAAGAAAGACCCATCCACTCATATACACACATATATACATACATGCACATATATGCACAATACATACATATATATACTAACATATACATATATACATACATATACATATGCACATGTACATATTCATACTTGCTTGCCTTCATACATTCCTGACACCACCCTGCCCCACAGGAAACAGCATCACCACCCCCTGCATCAGCGAGGTTTAGCCAGGAAACAGACGAAAAAGTATGTTTGAGGAAAGGAACATGGATGTTTTAGCTTTAAGTGAAACAAGCCTCAGGGGTAAAGGAGAAGATTGATTTGGGAATATCTTGAGGGTGAGGTCAGGGGTAATTGTGAGGACAAGAGCAAGGTAAGCATGGGGTAGGAATTCTGCTGAAGACTGATGTGGATAGAATTGAAAATAGATTACGAGAGGTGGATTATTATTAGTGCCTATGCACCTGGCCACAAGAAGACTGAGGTAGAGAGGCAAGTGTTTTGGGAGGAGATGAATGAGTGTGTCAGTAGTTTTGATGTGAGAGATCAGGTAAAAGTGATTTGAATATGAATGTGGGTAATATGGCAGTTGAGAGTTTAATTTGGGGGCATGGGGTATTCAGTGATGTGAATGGAAATGATGAACAGCTTGTGGTGGTGCGTGCTAAAAAATAACTGATAACTGGGATTACCTGATTTAAAGAGACATTCATAGATGTATATGGGTGAGTAGGAAATGTCGATGTTAATGGACTCTACGAGGTTAAGGTTACTCTGCAAGTGAAAAGTCACCTTTGGCAAGGCTATAAAATTAGGAATATAGTCTTGTGAAAGAGCTACTTCCTCCATGAGTCCACAGATCTCTGTTACTTGAAGTGGTGCATCCTCAGGTAGCTGGAGCTTAGATAACACAAGGAATATTTCTTAGAAAGAGATCCTGGGGTAATTATAGATAAAACAAAGGTTGAAAACCTAAGCAGGTATTGTTCACTTATGTACCAATTGATAGGCATGCAAAAGACTAACTTTTGGATATGATTGTGCTGAGATGGGCAGCTGGTGGGATGTCTGATCATTACTTACTACAGGTGATGATGAAAATTTGTAGAGGTTTAAGGAAAAGCAGAAATGATATGAGTGAGAAAAGGGTGGTGAAAGTAAATGAGCTTGGACAAGAGGCTTGTGTGAAGTAATACCAGGAGAGACTGAGCTTGAAATGACAAAAGGTGAGAGTGAATGAAGTTAGGAGAGTGGTTTAGGAATGGGACATATTTAGGGAGCCAATGTTGATGTGCAAGAAAAGTGTGTGGCATTCGTAAGGCCGGAGGTGGGCATATGAGAAAGAGTAGTGAATGGTGGGATGATGAAATTAACTTGCTAGCGAAAGAGAAAGAAGAGGTGTATGAGTGTTCCTTATAGGGAAGGAGTGCAAGGAATGGGAAATGTACAAGAGAAAGTAGCAGGTCAAAAGGAAAGTGCAGGGGCTGAAAAAGAGGGCAGATGAGGTTAATAGTATGAGAAAAACAAAGTAACGTATAGAAAAGTCATTGAAGTAGGTAAATCGAAAAGTGGCCATAGACAGAGATAAGGTGAAGAGGAGATGGAGCAAGTGCTGTGATGGATTGTTGAATGTGTTTGAAGATAGGGTGGTATATGTGGGGTGTTTTGTTTGAGGAAGTATGTGAAGTGACAGAGTCATGGCAAATTGTTTGGTGAAGAGAGAAGAGGTGGTGAAAGCCTTGCATTAGAATAAAATGTGACAGAGAGTGGCTGTAGTAGATGGTACTGCAGTTGAATTTCTTAAGAAATGAGAATGTCATTGATTGGTTTGTTAGGATTTTCATTGTATACATGGGTCATGATGAGGTGCCTGCGGATTGGCAGAATGCCTGTATAGTGCCATTGTATAAAGGTAATGGGGATAAATGTGAATGTTTGAATGACGGAGGTATACGTTTGTTAAGTGTACCTGGTGAAATGTATTGGAGAATGTGGTGATTGAGAGGGTGGTGGCATGCACAGAATATCAGCTTGGGGAGGAACAGTGTGGTTTCAGAAGTGGGAGAGGATTTGTGGATCAGGCCTTTGCTTTGAAGAATGGGTTTGAGAAATACTGAAGGATTTGCATATGGTTCTTGTGGATCTGCAGAAAGTATTCATGTAATAGATTTGATACAGATGCTTTGTTTAGGGTGTATCAAACATGTGGTGTGGGAGGAAAGCAGAAAGGAGATTTCGTCAAGAGAAGGTAGAGAAAAAAGGGGAGTGGTTCCAGGTGAAGTTGAGTTTGCAGTAAGGTTATGTAATGTCACCATGGCTTTTTAATCTGTTTGTGGATGGGGTGGTGAGACAGTTGAATGCAATGGTCTTGGAGGGAGGAGCAGAATTCAGCCTTTTGGACTATCGGGGAGGAGGGCCTGAGAGGTGAGTCAATTGTTTGTTGATAATACAGTGCTGGTAGCAGATTCAAATGAGAAACTGCAAGAGCAGTATCTAAGTTTGGAGAAATATGTAAAAGAATTGAGAGTAAATGTGATTATGAACAGTTATTAGGTTAATCAGTGAAAGGAGACAGGTTAACTGGAATGTGAGTTTGTAAGGCAAGAACTAGGAGGAAATGGTGTGTTTTAGGTACTTGAGAGTAGTGGCAACAAAGGGAACTATGTGAGCTGAAGTAAGCCATAGGATGGTTGAGTGGGCAAAGGTCTTGGGTGCAATGAGAAATGTGTGACTAGAGAGATCAATGTCTTTAGAGGCAAGGATAGGTATGTCTGATGGTCTAGCAGTTCTGTTGGTGCTGTATGGGTGCAAAGTGTGGGACTTAGAAAAAAATATAAAGGATTGGGTAAATTTGTAGGATGGGAAATATTTGAGGACAGTGTGTGGAGTGAATAAGAAATCACAAGGCAAGAGGGAGATGTGGTAGTAAGAGGAGCATGTATGAGAGAACTGAAGAGGGTATGCTGAAATGGTTTGGATATAAGGAGAAGGTAAGTAAGGAAAGGATAGCTAAGGGGGTATGCATTTCAGAAGTGGAAGAAACAGGGAAAAGAGGGATACCAAGGAGGAGGTGGAAGGATGGAGTAGAAGATGCTTTGAAGGTTTGGTGCCTGAACATGCAGGAGGGTGCAGGGCACGTAGGGGTAAAGCAAATTGGAGTGATGTGGTTTACAGGGCATGATGTGCTGTTAGTGGGCTGAACCAGGGCACATGAAGTGGTCGTAGGAAACCAGAGAAAGGTCTCTTGTGCCTTGTTGTGGATAGGGGGTTCTGGTTTTGGTGCAACATATAGGACAGCTAGGGAATGTGAGAGCAAATAAGGCCTTTTTTTCTCTTTGTCTATTCCTGGCACTGCCTTGCTGATGTGGGAAATGGCAGTGCCAGGAACAGATGAAGAAATGGCCTTACTCACTCACATCCATCTCATAGTTGTTATGTGTAATGCACTGAAACGCAGCCCCTATCCGCAAGGCCCCACAAATCTACAAATCTTTCCACGGTTTCCCCAACCACTTCACATACCCTGGATCAGTCTGCTGACAGCACACTACCCCATGTATCCCATATTGCTCCAGATCATTCTGTCCCATGCATGCCTTACACACTCCTGCATTTTCAGACCCCATGCACCTTTTCACTTTATCTTTCCATCTCCAATTTGGTCTCCCTCTTATCCCCTTCCTATCTGACATACATATCCTCTTTGTCAACCTCTCGGCACTAATTCTCTCTAATGTCTGAACCACCACACCATATCCTCTTCATTTCTCATCCATACTTTTCAGGTAGGTAGTAGTTGGTAGGCAGCCAATGACCAGGGAGGTATATTACCAGTACTACCCGCCTGTGTATCAGGAGGGTTAGTGACATCTGCTTATTGAGCCAGCACTTTATTGGTTATCAAGTTGCACTCCTCTGACCCAGGTAGCTCTCTTTTCTTTTTTGCCTCACTAACATGTGGACTACTGGCATCTGTCCATGAACATATAGTCTCTCCTTGATATATGTAACACTTGACAACACTTAACTGATGCAGCTCATTTTTCAATACTCTAGATTTTCCAGCGGTGAGCACTGTGCGCTAGCCCTGCCTTTTGGCAAAATGGTAGGTACAGTAGATAAAAGTAGTAGGTAGGAACATTTAGGCAGGATTATTCGGTAGAAGCATTTGGTAGAAGCAGGAGTTAGGAGCATTAGATAGAAGTAGTCATTAGGAACATTAGACAGGAGCCTCTGCAAACACTGTGCTAGACTTGCTCTCTGCCAGTGGCCTGTTAAGAGTGAGGCACTAAAGGCAAAGAAGCGACACTGGAGTTCTCCAGTTATGAAGACTCTGTTGACGTGGCCTCCCCTTTGAGGGAGTTCCAATAGGAACAGGCATCAGAGATATAGATAGACAAACATACTTTTCATATTAACTGATCTCTCTCTGCCCTTTCATTTCTTCTCGATCAGCCTTCCTCATACCACATACCATCCTCAGACATATCATTTCCAACACATTCACCCTCTTCCATGCATTCTCATCTTTAGCCCATGCCTCACATCCATACAACTCCATTGGGACTACTATCCCTTTAAACATATCCATCTTCACCCTCCTCGATAGTTACCTCTCATTCAACACATTTTTCAGTGCTCGTGGGACTTTTGCCCCATCACCCATTCTATGACTCACCTCAGCTCTCTTAGTTCCACTCACAGCCATGTTCAATCCCAAGTATCTATAATGCTTCACTTCCTCCAAGTTTTCTCCAGTCAGACTCAAACTCACCTGTTTCTCTCCAGTGCTAACCTAACAAATCTTTTATTCATATTTATTCCAAACTTTCTCCTTTCACATAATCTCCCAAACTCAAAAAACAAGCATTCTGAACAATGTATAAGCAGTGATGTGGGTCATGGCAGCACACATGAAACAGAACAGCCATATCTTGAAACTTATACCTCATGTTGGTGGTAATTCTGAATGTTTTGACCCTCAGATCTGGCAAGTTTAAGTATTCTCTACCTATGCTCACATCCTTCAGATGTGCTTTTTCATTAATTATCATACATTAGTTTATTATTTTTTCTTAGAATCTTTTGAATAAGAAGATATCTTTTCCAAAATTTTATTTTACTGAAGTATATATTTTCACAGGTTCATCAAGCTGTCAGTGGAATTAGAAAGTTAGCAGCACTGGGAAAGAAGCCCAGCAAGAACTTACTTGATATATCTGACGATGATAGATTGGTTTTCTTGCAAGTTACAATCTGCAAAATGCCACATGTTGTAAAAGACCAGCACTTGATCAAACCCCTGACCATTAATACGTAAGTGAATCTGCACTTTTGGTACACGGAGCTTTTCTTGAGTTATATTTGGGAACTAACATACTTACACATGGAAGTAAAAGATTTTTGCTGTTGTGGAGTATGTTCATTTTATAGATATGCCAGAAAGCAACAACTGTTACAGATAATTTTCCTTGAAGACTGATGTGTGTAATTCATGACCCATATTTACTTGAATATAAGTTACACATTTCCTCGTGCAAAAAACTGGAAAAGTTGGGTTGAAGCTTATGGCAGAATATAGTGTTATGAATATTTTTCATAGAGTTGCTTGCCCTGCTACTAGATCTGTTTTAACACAACACCAGTTGTAATATGTTCTGTACTCTTCCAATAACATATTTGGGTGGGTCAAAATACTTTTTAAAATTATAAAATCTTCAATACCAACGTTAAAACTTAACAGGTAGAAGAAAAGTTTATAAGGAGGTGCGATGTTTATATATACAGATGGGTCAAGTTGCAGTGCTTGATTAATACAAAGAATGTTTACAATGAATCATTTCATGATGTATCATAACATTAGTTTCCAAGTAAATAGAGCCTAGAGACTGTAGGCCAAAAATACTTGAATTCATACTTAAAACTTTATGTAGACAGTGGAAATGATGTACCAAATTATACTCAAATATCATTTAGATAATGAATATAATAAGTGAATGACAAATGAATAATCAGGTTTAGCATTGGAGAGAGACAGTTTGTTTGGAGTGGGAGTTTAAATGGAAGGAACTGGTAGAAAATGAAGTATTTTAGATACCTGGCAATAGATATCGCAGCAAATGGAACCATGGGAGCTGAAGTGAGTCATAGGATGGGTGATGGGGCAAAGGTCAAGATTGCATAGAGGAAAGTGAGTTAAGAGAGGTCACTGTCTTTCAGGGCAAAGATGGTCATATTTAATGGTATTGTAGTCCCATTGGTGCTGTATGGATGTGAGGTGTGGGCCTTAGACAAAAATGTAAAAGTTAGGGTTAAAGTGTTAGAAAGGAAATGTATAAGGATGTAGTGTGGTGAGGGTTGATCAAATAAGGCAAGAGAGAGGTATAGTACTAAGAGGAGTAATATATGAAAGAGCTGAATGGGCTTTGCAGAAATTATTTGTACTTATGAAGAGGATGACTGAAGAAAGGATGACTAAAAGTTTATACATGTGAGGAGTAGAAGGAACAAGGAAAAGGGGGAAATGGAGAAGGTGTAAGGATAGTGTAAAGATGCTTTGAAGCTCAGTGCCTCAACATGCAGTATGATTTGAGACATGCAAGGGATAGAGCGAATTGGAGTAATGTGGTTCGTAGGGGACAACATGCTGTCAGTGGGATGAATCAGGGCATATGAAGCATTAAGGGAAACCATGGAAAGGTCTGTGTGGCCTGGTTGTGGATTGGGGTTTGTGGTTTCGGTGCTTTGTACATGACAGCCAGATTGGGTTTGAGTGAATGAGACCCTTTCTTTGTCTGTTTTTGGCACTAATGATATGGGAAATGGCAAACATGTATGAAGAAAAAATTATTACATGCATCATGAAATACACCTGCAACCTTCTGCAACTCCTATTCACTCTCATGAAACAGTACAGTATCATCTGTAAACAGACTTGTTACTGTCACTATCCACCACACGTCACTGCCTCACTCCATCTCTGCACTGCCTTTCCCAAGTTTTGCTGTTTGTTTCTCTCATCACTCTATCCATATATATGTTAAAAAGCCACATGACATCACACAGCCCTGTCTCACATCTACATGTATACCAGAACTTTCACTCAGCTCTCCATCCACTCTTACACATGCATTTGCTATTTTATAGAAAGCTTTAACACCATCCATTGGTTGTTCCACTACCCCCATATATCCTTAAAACATCCCATAAAGAGACATGAAAGCTGATACATCACCTTACCTTTCGCTAGATGTTTTTCCAATCATTTTCACCAAAAAAGATCTGATCCACGAATCTCTTACCTTTCCCCAAAGCCCCTTGCTCCTCACTTATTCTACATTCATTCACTTCCATCACTCTGTCAGTCAACAATCTTGCATACACTTTTTCTGTCATACCTAACAGACTTATTCCCCAATATTTGTACATACATGCTTAGCACCTTTTTCTTTAAATAAAGGAACAATAATAGCTTTCACCTGGTCCTTAGGCACAACCTCCTATTTCCATGATACATTACATAAGGAATGCATCCAGCCTAGCACACTTTCTCACCCATACTGTAGCATTACATCCATAATCCCATCCACCCCAGGTGCCTTTCATACTTTCAGCCTCATTATTGCCCTTCTTACCTCCCTTCTTTTTATAGGCCCTTGCGCTCGTATCGTCTTCCTTCCATCCTCCATACCCATGCATTTAACAACTACTGCTTTACCTTCTCCCACATTCATCAGTTCTTCAAAATTCTCTTTCTATTTTCCTCTTACTTCCTCCTTTTGATTCAGCAACTCCTCTTCCTTACTTCTCACACTAACATTTCCAGTCTTACAACTGCCTCTTTCCTTTTTCACCTCCATCCAGTACAAGTTCTTATTTTCCCTGAACTCTTCTCTCAACTTTCTTCTAAAATCATCATCTACTCTTTTTTTGCTTGCCTCTGTCAGCTTCTTAACATTTTGCTTACACATTTTTTATTCTTTCCTCTTCATATGCTGAGCTTCCACTGGTATATTTCTCTTGAGCAATCTACCATATGCCTTTTTTTTTTCTCACTTCCACAACATTTCCAATCTCATCCATCCACCATGCATTTCCCTTTTTATTCCTATATCTCATGACCTTGTATCCAACTACTAATTCTGCAACCTTTAACAGTCTTTTTTCGTCTAAACTTTCAGTCACCCTCCTTTCGTACTTACTCTTTCTTGCATTCTTTCTGGTTCATGTTCTCACTTTGCATCTCTTTTATCTCTCCATTCTTCCTTACACCATACATTCATCTCTTCCTGATCCTCACCCCCACAAGGACTGCAAAATGGTCAGTCTCCAAAGAATCCTGTCACAACTCTGTCATCTAGCAAAGCTTTTCTTAACCTTTCACCCTCTGCCACATAGTCAGTCAAACCCTTTTTCTATAGATGAAAAATACCTACTCATCTATTACTTATTCGATCAACCCTCCTCACACCACATATTGACCTCAGACATTTTATTTCCAATTCATTCATCATCATTCATTCTTTTCATCTATATCCCATGCCTCGCATCCATATAGCATCGCTATGACTACTATACCTTGAAAAGATACCCTTCATATATAGCCCATGCCTTGCATCCATACACCGTTGCTGGAACTAGGATGCCTTAAGAAATACCCATTTTCATCCTCTCCTTCTAAACATTCCTCAGTGATCCCAGAACTTCGCCCTCGCACCCACTCTGAACCATGAATCCCTTACCTTTCCCAAAAACCCCTTCCCCCCCCCCCCCCCCCCCCCCCCCCCCCCCCCCCCCC
>JAYMFT010106767.1:0-13619 GCA_038088735.1 Panulirus argus | reverse complement strand
TAGACAGATTTACTTACTAGAAAACATTTTCCACTTTTGTAACCCATTTTATGGAATTAGCAGGGAATTCTTTCAACTGATTTCAAGTTCCAGTTTTTGGGACACTATTAGTGTTCTTAACATGATCACTGGGTCACTGCACTTATACATGGATATATTTCTAATAGTTTAGGAAATGATATGTTATTTCTCAGAAGTATATGTGAGTAGGAAATACATCATAGCTTCACTTATTAGACTCAACTGGGACCAGGATGGATTTCTTTCCGAAAGGGGAATTTTGATTCAGTGTCAGTCTCATTGTCCACAAGCATACGTTCTCTTCTTGTCATACATTACATTTGACAATTCTTACCTCACACAGTTCATTCTTCATAACTCTAGATTGTCTTGTGGTGAGCACTATGCAACAGCCCTTCCTTTTTGCAAAATGATAGAAGCATTAGATAGAAGTAGTAGGTAGGAACTTTTAAGCAGGAGCATTAGGTAGAGGCAATAGCTAGCAACATTAGGCAGGAGCATTAAGTAGTAATCAGTAGGAGCATTAGCTAGGAGCCTCTGCAATTACTGTGTTAGAGTTGCCCTCTGCCTGTGCCCTGTTTAAGGTGAGGCACTAAAGGCTAAGAGGCAACACCAGAGTTCACTAGTTGTGGAGGCTACTACCGTGGCCATCCCCTTGAGGGAGTTCCAGATGGGAACAGACATCAGAGATACAGACAGAGTGATAGTCAGCTATCCAGAGTTTTCAGTTGACTGTATTTTGGATTAATGGAGCCATGCTGTAACAACTTCTAATATAGGAAAAGGTAACCATCAACAGGGACAGAATTTCTGGATGATGGCACCATTAAATGATGAAGTAATGTTAATATTTTGCTATCTGTCACATGTTCTGTTGATCAGAGTATGAGTTAAATACAGTTTACTTAAAGAGGTATTTTACTGACTTTCTCAGTGTGTGAGAGAGGAACCTCACACAAAGAACCAAGTGGTCAAAATCATGCATCATTAGAATGAACCATTTTAAAGAAAGTTGCTTTAGCAAAATATCAAGAGTGGAGGGAGAAGTACAAAAAAATCAGTATTAACCACTGGATGATACAAATGTATTGTGCAGGTTGGGGATAAAGCATCATTAAGGGTAGGCCATGAATGTTGTTAAGCATTAATTTACATGTGGCACACAAATAGCAGCTAGGGAAAAATATAAATGTATACCAAATTTGTTTTGTGTTTTATAGAATTTCTTTCCAGAACATGTAATTACCTATTTGTACAGTGTAGAGAGGGGATTCTGTGTTTCTGTGGTCCATTACTTGAACTTTCTCTATCACACAACATTTTAAACTTTTGTTTAATGTCCACATTTACAGTTTCACATCTCTAGCAAGTTTCCTGCTTAGCTTCTTGTTATGGCCTCTAGTTTCTCAGTTTCTGCATCTCAAAAAGATGCTTACTGTTGACATAGTGACACTGGTTCAGAAACATTAAGGTTGTGTTCAAGTCACCCCATATATTTCTCTCTTCCATGGTGGTCAAATTTATAGTCTCTAGGTGAAAAAGGTAAGAGATGGATGTGAGAGTGGAAATGTTAATGTGAGAAGTTAGGAAAAGTAGTTTTTGAATCAAAGGGAGGAAGTAAAAAGAATAGTAAAAGAGTATTTTGAAGAAATGATAAATATGGGAGAAGGTGAGGCAGCAGTAGTTAGATGCATGGTTATGGAGGATGGAAGGAAGAGGATACAAGTGTAAGGGTCTAAGGCAAGAAGGGAGGTAAAGAGGGCAATAATATGGCTGAAGTAAGAAAAGGTACCTGGAGTGGATGGAACTACAGCTTAAATGCTGAAGTACGGAGGATAAAGTGTGATAGACTGGATGCATTTGATAAGTAATTCACCATGGAGACAGAAAGTTTTGCCTGGGGATTGGGTGAAAGCTATTATTGTTCATTTATTCAAAGGAAAACGTGCTAAGGATGTATGTAGCAGTTATCGTGGAATAAGCCTGTTAAGTATACTAGGAAAAGTGTATGCAAGAGTTTTGATTAACAGAGTGATGAAAGTGAATGAATGCAGAATAAATGAGGAGGAATGGGATTTTAGGAAAGATAGGGGTTATGTGAATCAGATTTTTGTGGTGAAAATGACTGTGGAAAAGAATCTTGCAAAAGGTAATAAGTTGTATGCAGCTTTTATGATCTGGAGAAAGTGTATGTCAATGTTGAGTGGAATGCTATATGGGATGTGTTCAGGATATATGGGATAGGGAGATGTTTGTTTGATGGTGTGAGAGCTTTCAGAGTCATTTCATATCAAATCACCCAGTTTGATAAAATATCCCTGGTCACCCTCTCAGATTCCCCTGAAAAAAATTCACAGGTGCTCCTGTACCAAACTTATGGAAAAATCCCAAATATTAGGTCTGTTTCTCTTATAGTTTTGAAACTACAGCCCTTTGAAATTTTAAATAATTTTATGCATTTTGCCAAACGAGCCTTTTGGTCCAACATCTGACATTCATAGCTTCTTTGATAACTTTGTGGCTAGGGCTGACATTTTTTTTATAAAATTCAACAATGTAATCAGATCAGGCGTATCTTATGTACATTTTCTCCTACAAGGCTCAGAAAATGGGTGAAAATTCGAATACCTAACAAAATGGTGCCCCCTTTGAGAACTTTTCACTCAAACGGTATGCTAGATAAAGGAATCAGAATTTTTTCCCTGTCATTTATGACAAATTTGGCCATGTGTATGCAGTAACCACATTTATTACTGTTATAGGAGTGTCAGAGTAATTTTTTGAAATGTGCTCGATTTTCAAATTTCCTCAAAATTGCCTATTTTCATGTGCTCTTTTGACCATGTGGGCAGTTCACCATTATTTGTATATCTTTACCATGTATCTCTATATATCCAAAGATGATTTGACAAAAATTTGGTGTTGTGGCTTAGCTTCCTTCTGGAGTTATGATTTTTTCAATGCATATCAAATACTCGAGACTGAATCAGTGTCACAAAGTGACTTATACAGTGAGGAAAAACTATTTGTTTGCTGAAATATTTACAAAATATTGTCATTGTCAAACAGGCATCTATGCAACATTCAAATGGTTTACATTTACACATGAAAACATGAATTATTGTTTAAATAATCTTTATGATAAAAGTATAAACCATATATTTGCATTGAAAGGACAAAATTCATTTTTCTATTATCAATCATCTTTTAACTTTAGATGTTAAATTTGAAACTATTATTGTGTTCTTGCTGTGGTCACTGAAACATCCTTGCATCTAACATCAGCAAGAAGTACATGATCTTGGGTAAGTATTGCTTAATGAATCAATCCTCATTTGCCCAGACATGTCAGAGAGATTGCAAAATTTTTTCCTTATCTTTTTTTTCATACATATTCGCCATTTCCTGCATTAGCATGGTAGCATTCAAGAACAGATGACCAAGCCTCAGAGGGGAAAATCCTCGCTTGGCCCATGTCTCTGTTCCTTCTTTTGGAAAAGTAAAACAGGAGGGGAGGATTTCCAGCCCCCTGCTCCTTATATAAAAGCAAATGGATTTAGGATAATCATAATCACTCGGGTAATCAAAATGGAGACCAGTGCTTCATGTTGGTGTAATCTTGGAAATAGATTGGAAGATGAATGTCATGAAATTACTTATTCAAGAAAACATGTATTTCTGAAATTCAGTTCATTCTTGGACGAGGAAAAAGCTTTAATTCACTGGAGATCAGGAATTTCACTGGATAAGGATGACAGCATGTGTTTCCATCATGAGAAACTATTTTTAACACAGTACGAAAGCCGTCAACACTTTCATGTGGATGAGCATTCTGATGTCCTTGTTTCCTTTTTGGAAAGATATAAGAACAATGTACTCTCTCGGCCTGCATGGTCTCGAAAAGACGAATGCTGGGTACCATTACAACACATCATGTGTGTCATCAGTGCACCTAACGCTCAAGGTAGTAGTGCTCACAACTAAACAATTAGTTCCAGTGACATGAACAAAATTTACCCTCTCTCCCCAATATTTGTGCAAAATTAATAACTCTTGAGTATTGCCATGTCCAGTTAAGTATGTTTTTGCAATATATGTCATGCAAGTCATTGTGTTATTTGTGATACTGATGTCTCAAAGTTCTTCAAAATGATAAACTATAGAACTAAGGTATTACCAAAAATGAGTAACATTGTAATATTAAAAGCTATTTGGAGAAATGCTCACTTGTCACTATGGAAATATTGACTACTATCGCTAGGAATCTGAATACTATTTACAAAAATTTTTCAAGTCCTGAAAAGAAAAAGTTCTTGCTGTATTATTTATCCATTACTGGTGATAAAGCTTCGACCAGTTTTTAACAATCAATAAAACTGCGTGACGTGAAAAAAGGATTGTTGCTTATTTTCACTATTTTGAATTGATTTATGAAGGGGTAGTATGTTCCTCTTATTGAAATAAGTCTATGTGTCAGTTCTGAAACTGTGAACTATGTAATATTGTGTTTTGCTTGCATCTGTACAGCAACAAGAGCATAACATTCTTCAAAAAAAATTATAACTCCAGAAAGAAGCTCAGCAACAACACCAGATTTTTGTCAGATCATCTTCAGATATATAAAAATACTTGGTAAACATGAAACTGATGGTTAACTGCCCACATGGTCAAATGAGAGAATGAAAGTAGGCAATTTTGAGGAAATCTGAAAATCAAGCATATTTCAAGAAATCATTCTGACACTCCTAAAACAGTAATACATATTGTTGCAGCAAACACATGGCCTAATATGTCATAAATGACAGGCAAAAACTCAGTGCTTTATCCAGCATACTGTTTAAGAGAGAAGCTCTCAAAGGGAGGCGTCGTTACGTTTTGAATTTTTGGTCATTTTCTGAGCCTTGTAGGAGGAAAAGTACTTAAGAAACACATGATCTGATTATACTTTTAAATTCTACAGAAAACGTCAGCCCTTGTCTAAAGTTTCAAAGCTGTACATTCCATATCAAAGGAGCTATGAAGGTTGGAAGTTGGACTGAAAGACTCGTTTGACAAAATTCATAAAATTATGTAAAATCTCAAAGGGCTGTAGTTTCAAAACTATAAGAGATACAGACCTAATATTCAGGATTTCTCCATAAGTTTGGTACAGGAGCACCTGTGAATTTTTTTCAGGAGAATCTGAGAGGGTGACATGGGACCCTCTGGGTGATTTGATATGGAATGACCCTTCTTCAGAGTAGTAAATGTATGTGTAAGAGTGGATGGAGAACTGAGCAAAAGTTCCAGTATACACATGAGTGCGAAGTAGGGCTGTGTGGTGTCACTGTGGTGTTTGAACATATATATGGATGGAGTAATAAAAGAATGAAAGCAAAACTTGTGAAAGGGAATGCAGAGATGGAGTGTGGTGGTGAGGTATGGTGACAAGTAACAATCCTATTTGCAGAGGATAATGTTTAGTTTGCTGAGAGTGAAAAGGAGTTGCACAAGGTTGTGAGTGTCTTTTATGATGTTTGAAAGCATACACGACTGAAGGTAAATGCGAGTTAAAGTAAAGTAATGGTGTTTGAAAGGAAACAGAGTGAGAGTAAAGATTTTGCAAAACCCCAGTGAGTAATAGAAGAAAGAGTATTAAATTGTGCTTTGGCTATGGGGAGAGAATGGTTTGAAGAGGTGATGAATTTAAAGTATCTAGAAGCTATCCTGGGTATGATTGGTGTTATGGAAGGAGAGATAAGGGGTTGAGCAGTACAGGGTAGAAGAGTCACTGGGTCCTTAAACAGCATAATGAAGGGAAGATGTGTAAGTATGGAAGTCAGGAAAGGCTTAGGGGATGGCATAGACCTCCCAACCCTGATCTATGCAGGTAAAACATAGACATGAAATGAGTCAAAGAAGTCAAGCATCCAGGCTGTGGAAATGACCTATTTGAGAGCAGCATGTGGCATGACTAGATGGAATAAAGATAGAAATGAGGGGGCACATGAGAGATATGGTATAGCAGGAGATACAAAGGAAATGAATTGTGGAGTGGGTGAAACATAATGCTTTGAGGTGGTTTGGTCATGTGGATAGAATGCAAGATGGGGAGTTTACAAAGAGAGTGTATGATAGTACAATTAATGGGGTTGGTGTGAGAGGAAGACCACCAGTGACATGAGGAAATAAAATGGAAAAGCACTGGAGGGAGAGAAATTGTGGAAGAATTTGTGGACAGTGAATGCAAGGGAGGCATGTAAGGACGGGGATAAGTGATGACTCCTTTGCTGTGGCCAACCCCTTGATGAGAGTTCAAAGAGGGAACAGACCTCAGAGTTATAGATAGACAGAATATAACACTTTAACTCAGTTCTATTAAATTAGGTACCTGTACCATCTCTACTGCCCCTTTTTGGATGTATAGGTTAGTTCTTTGTGCTTCTTGAACCCACTCACCTCCCAATACATTCATGAATGTAAGTAATGGTGAGCCTTCTTGGTACCTTTGAGGTGAATGATCCACACAGCCAACAGTAAGCTGTAAATGTTTACAGTACTTATAATTTCTTATGATGTTTTTGTTCTTACATTATTTTTTCAGATGCTTATGCTCATCAATGATTTCTCTGTAACACATATATCAAATAGTACATTTTATAACACCACCAATACAGTAAAATTATTTAGATGGCTACTAATTTTACCGTGTGAATACTTATGGTAATTATCAATCCATGCTTTTATGTTGAGTCTAAGCTTGTTTTGTGACATGCTTTCTTTATAAATTATTGCTCTTCAATATATATACACCAAACATTAAATTATGTACCAACAACATAATTACAGTGAGTCGGTGGGTTGCTTACTAGTTCTGCATGTATGTGAACATTTATGACAATCACCAATTTATGGTTTTATAGTTTTACATCTGTATATTGATATTATTTCTTCACAATGTCACATCACATACAGATATTCTGTGGGTACTGGCAGAAATATGAACATTTTGGCAATGGCAGCAACATCTACATGAATGTGTGATACTAATTCTAACTTGTAAACACATGGTAATTATCAGTGTGATGCTGTTTTTGGGTCCAACATTTTTTCTACATAATTTCTTCAAAAATTATTGCTCTACATGTATGTAAATGTTTGACAATCATCGATTTGTGACTTTTAATGTTTACATCTATCTGCCAATAAATAATTTCTTCATGTGTGAAACATACTAAATAAATCTTACTCTAACATCACCATTACAGAGTGAGTTGTAGTGATGCATATTACAACTGGTGTGTACTGCAAATGTTTACAGATGATACATTTGCGGTGGTTTTTAGCCTTACGTTAATTTTCCTATATGCATGTATTTGCAGATGACTGCCATATAACATACACCAAC
Organism: Panulirus argus; assembly: GCA_038088735.1. Taxonomy (NCBI): domain Eukaryota; kingdom Metazoa; phylum Arthropoda; class Malacostraca; order Decapoda; family Palinuridae; genus Panulirus; species Panulirus argus. Next base: position 6,211 of record JAYMFT010106767.1, on the reverse strand, counting down.
TAGTAAATCTCATACCAGTATAACCATATGAACCAAGTTTGTTGAGATGTGCATTACCACTAGCATGTAAATGTGTAAGATCATTATTAATTTTCATGCTTTTGGGCTTACTCTGTTTTTCTTACATACATTAGTTTTTCTATAATTGTTCTCTAATATCAAGTGCACCAAATAGTAAAACTCACATCAACATCACCTTTACAAATAAGTTTGTTGACTGCCATTTTAGATACCTATAGTGTGTGAGGTGCTAGGAGGGTGTGCACCCACTAAACTCGAAACACTTGGTATGGCTTTGGTATTCACAGGAAAGGCTGACACACATTTCATATCCTAACTTAGGCTTTTAGACCAAAAAATGGTTACTAAAGAAAAAATTCTTAGTATATCTTTAAAGATTTTGCTGTGCCACTGTATTAATCACAGTGGACAGAGTTTCAACCATGTTTTTGTAGATATTATTATTCTTTTACATTGTATAAAAATTGCAATTATTATTATTTGCTTTTGGTCTTCTATAATCAATATATTTCATACATATCTCTCATCATTATCAATTTGTAGTTATATTCAAATTTTCTTGACAGACATGAGAACATTATCGGTAATGGCAGCATCATCTACATTAACTGTGTGATCTGTGTGATACCTCTCTTATGTCTGATGAAAAACAGTATGGTATTCCCTGTGATGACATTTTGTCTCATTACCTTCCCTTACTTTTAGCTAGATCTTAGTGCTGAAACTGAAACAGATAATCTCAGTCTGGTATACACTTGGTATGTGCAGGAATGGTCAAAACATACTTCAAACTACAACACAGACTCATAGACCCAAAAATGGGTACTAAAAACCAAACAATAAATTTGTGGTACATTCTTAACGCTTTTGACACATACTGCATCCAGCGCATACCACACTAAGTATTTTGACAACGCACCTTAAGTCTTCCACGCGTGATTGTTAAAGCTACCTCCCCACACATGTAAAATACTATTTTTGAAGTTGTATGAAAAGAATTTATCCTTACAGATATTGCACTGCAATCATTAAGTCCTTCTGTGAATATTCCCTTCATATCTATTGCATGCCTGTCTACTAAGGAAAGCATTTTGTGATATTTTTAATAATTCTTTCTAGTATACAAGTGCTCCCTTTTTATACTTTAATTCTATGACAAAAAGTTTAGATGGGACGAAGAAAATACATTAAAAAGAAAAACTGCAACCTACCAGCAATTTGGTGGCCATTAAGTCCCATAACAGTGGTCAAGCAATTTTCACTACACATGGCTTGTGGTATACTTGATGTAGTTCTGGACGCTGGTTTCGAAAATGCAATCAGTTTTCCTGTATCACGTTTATTTTTCATGAGAGATTTGGCACTGCCGAAAGATAAAGCTGAACTTTTAGCAACTCGTCTAAAAGAAAAATGGCTGCTCAAGAAGGATGCTTGCATAACTGATTTTTTCGTGGACAGGCCGCTCTGCTTCTGCAACAACACTGACGCATTATTCCACTGCCTATACCAAGAGCATGATCCCTCTCAATGGCGCTTGTTCAGTGCATATAAAAGAGTGTTATGAGAACATGCAGACACTCCTAGATGCTTATGAAATTAGCAAACCACTATGCCATATTTTTAAGCTCTGTCTGCAAAGTGGAATTTTCCCCAAGATATGGAAAGGTGCCACCATTACACCTCTTCCTAAGAAGAACGTTATTTATAGCAACTGGGAGATCTTAGACCTCTTTCCCTCACCCCTGATCTTAGTAAAATGTTAGAGGGCTTTGAGGCTGAGTAGGTCTTGATCCCAGACAGTATGGCAATTTAAAAGAAAGTTCTACTTGCCACTACTTAATTCATTTATTGGACACATTATTAAAAGGAATTGAATAACTGAACAAAATGGCCCAGATTGTCCTAACTGATTTTCAGAAAGTCTTTGATTATGTGGATCACTCGGTAGCCATACGTGAACTTTTTCTGTTGGGATGTCATTCTTCACTGTTAAACTTCATATCTAGCTTCCTTAAGGTCGCCAACACTGAGTACGCTATTATGATACACTGTTTTGCTGGGATAATATCACTTGTGGGGTACCTCAGGGAACACACCTTGGACCCATTATATATTCTTGATAGTCATCAACAGCATCTGCAGAGACGCTACTTTTCATGTTAGATATGTAGATGATATAACACTAGCCAAATTAGTTGATGTTCAACATAATATAATCTTAACAATGCAAGACACATTGAATAGTTTTACAAGAGAGAGTGTCAGAATGTCACCAAACCCATTAAAGTGTGAAGTTTTGATATTTAGTCCATCAAAAAGACCAACAGTATACCCACAATTAACTTTAAAAGCATTGCAATCTATTGATAGTGCACAAATGTAAACTCCTAGGTGTATATATTTATGATGAATTAAATTAGAATGACCACATAGATTATTAAACAAAGAAGACTAACAATTATGTATCTATATTATATGGAGCACCTCATTTTGGCTTTGGCAGGGAGGCAATGCTAACACTTTACATATGGTTCATCAGAACAACATTAGAATATGCAGCCCCGGTGTGGCACCCAGGCTTGACCTGAACACTACATAATCAATTAGAATGCATTCAAAAATGGTGCTTCAAAATAATCCTTGGATGTAACTATAATGGGTATGAAAGATCTTTAGAATTACTCATATGTGAATCATTGTACAGCAGGTGTGAGAAGCTAACTCTAAGGTTTGGAAGGGGTCTTCTGAATTCGAGGTCTCACAGACACCGTACCACAGACTTTGTATGACATACATGGCAGGGACACAAGGAAAGGCTCACAGTTACCACGTGCTATTAGATGCAGAATTACACGGTATCAGATTTCCAGTATCCTATACATTGTATCAAAACTTAACACCACACAGAATTCCTCATGATGTCTCATTTTAACAATGTTTCTGTATATGTAGACTTATACAGTATTTTGACATTTTAAGCACTGATATTCCTTTTAAAGACACTTTATTATTCTTAACATGTTTTATATGTTCTTAGATTGTTTATCATTTTAATCTTTTATTTTTCTAAAATTTTGTAATTTTAGGGATCAATTCAATTTTAATTGACACTAGTTATTGTAAACCAAGAACCTATGTTTTATATTGAATCATTCAATGTATAACTTTCTTGTTCAATAAACCATTTATTATTATATTATTATCATTTTGAAATACAAAAATTACAACAAAAATATGTAAGGACTTGACTGTTTGGCATACTGATGGGAATGCAGTCAGGATTCACAAAATACTGCTGTTTTTCTTATGCTTCTGGGATAGTCGAGCAACTTCCAGGCATCATATGGTGTCGGACTGGCCTCAAAGATCATATGGGCTAGGAATTTCGAGAGAGTCCATGATAAACCTCTGGTTGATCCACAAAATGTTCTTTCCCCGCTCCACATAAAGCTTGGTCTCATGAAGCAAATTGTGAAAACATTAGCCAAGAGAAACTCGAAGGATCGAGTATGTGGTGGAAAAATTTACGATCACTGAGGCCAAGTTGAAAGAAGGCATCTTCGTCGGTCTGGAGGTAAAGGAACTCCTTAAAGACCACAATTTTAGCACACAGCTTGCTGACTTGGAGCTGGAAGCCTGGAACTCTTTCGATTAGCTATGTCAAAATTTCTTGGGAAACATAAGATCTCTGGATTTTGAAGGTGGTGTGAAAAGACTCATGAAATTCTATGCTGCTATGGGATGTAGGATGCCGTTCAAGGTGCATTTCCTCCTTTCACGTCTGAATATTTTTGCGAAGAACCTTGGAGCAGTGTCTGATGAACAAGGAGAGGACATCAGCTCGATGGAGCATCGATACCAGGGTTTCTGGAATGAAGGAATGCTTGAAAATTACTGCTGGAAGTTACTCAGGGACAAACCTGAGTCAGAACACCAGAGGAGGTCCAAAGCTCTGTGCTTATAGCTTGTGAAGAGCGCCATAAAAGATTAAAAGTTCAACGTTTATAGCTTGTCCCTCTGGATAGCATCTTTGTACGCCTTCTTCTTAGGTATACTGGATTTCTGCAATAAAAAGTTTGAACTGGTACAAATCTTATTATTTTGCCTTCGTCCATGCATCATGTAGCTGCATTTGAACTGAAAATGTATGTATCCATAGAAAAAAATGTGACGTGATATACTGAAACAGACTAAAAATTCGTAATCTGCATTAGAAATAGGCCTAGAAAAGTTACACCGCATCCTTGATGAAAAAAAATCAAATTTGTTGAACAGAGAGGGATTTAATTGATTAAATGTTTCAAGAAAATTCAGATTATAGATTCATACTTAATGGATATCTATCGGTAAGAGAAAGCACTATAAGAAATTGTCCACCATTATTTTACATTAAGAAGCCTTTGGTTTACTTTCAAATACAAAAAATTGGGCCCTGCAATATTTGGTATCTTTCTAGAAGAAATTTACTTATAAAACCTCATTATCAAACCTATCTTTCAAGCTCAATACATATCTAGGGATGAAATTTTGCTTTGGGGCCGTAAGTCCTACAATTATGCATCAAGTGAATACACGTTTTAAAGATTTTGTGACAATTCGCTTTGTATTTACTGAGAATTTGTCGGCCAAGGGAAGCTTAACGAGGTATTTTCCATGATCATTTTATGCATAGAAGCCTCTCCTTCTGTATATTTCAAATTTAACATAAAAGTTTTATTGAGCTAAAAAATACAATGCCAAAATATTCTTAGATTTTGTGTTATGTTTCGTTGTGGAATAGATTCACTTAAAAACTTTATCACAGAGTCGTATTTTTCATACTGAATACGAATTTGGGGTTGAAATATTGCTTTTGGGCCAATATATCCTCTAACTAAGCATTCAAGTGATCACACGTTTATAAGATTTTGTGACCGCTTGGGTATCTTTCGGAGATGGGAAGCATTATGAGGTATTTCCCATGATCACTTTAAATGGGGAAGCCTTTTTTATGTTTTATTTCATTTCTTTTCTTTTTCGTGAGGGGGGGGGGTTGATAATACACTGCAAAAAAAAAAAATTCTGAATACCTAAAATTTTTGACATTTCTGTCGAGGAAATAGATTCATTTATAAACATCTGTATAAGGGCTATTATTAATGCTCACTATGAATCTTGAGCTGAAATATTGCCATGGAGCCATTAAGTTCCGTAAATATACATACGTATTGAAGTGATTATATTTTTCAAAATTTCGTGATATTTCACTTCGTAATTATTGAGTATCTGTTGGCAAGAGGAAGCGTTATGAAACGTATTCGAAGATTATGTTAAGGATAGAAGCTTTTCGATATCTTATATTTCAATTTCAAAAGATTTTTTTTCTCTCTTTTGCCTAAAAACATATCCTGCAATTTTATTTCTTTTTTGTTAGGGATAAAGATATACTCCAAGCACATTATGTAGGCCTTTTTTCATGCTAAATACATATCTGGGATTGAAATATTGTTTGCGGGCCATTAAGTTCTGTAATTAAGGATTGAAATTATTACATGTTTAAAAGATTTCCTGATTATTCGCTTCATATCAAATGGGTATCTATCGGCAAGAAGAAGCATTAGGAGAAAATTTCAACGTATTTGCGTGTGTGCTTGCATGTGTGAGCAGTGTGTGCGTATGTGATTGGCTTGAGATTTGCCAGAGTAGATAATGTTGTTTATAATTACATTTGTCCACCAAACCATACCTTTCACCAACATCATTGCCACTACAAAACAGCTCACAGACAACGACGACATCCTATGAATACAATACAAAGAAATAAAACTTCACAGTATCATAGTACATGTATAGAGATTTGAAGCCAGACTCTGCTGCCTTCGAGAGGGAGGGCTCAGGTAGTAGAGTAATGGCCCCTCCCATGACCCCTACATATTAATGATATACTCCTCTGACTAGACTTTACTGTGTGACCCTGCCACCAGTGAGAGAGAAGGCTCAGGTGACATTGTATTGGCCCCTTCGAATACCCCAGCTAACTTAAGGATTATCCCATCCCCTTGGAGCAACCCATTAGGTAGTAGGTTCTTGACAACAGCCACCCAGGGTGGTACTAACGTCCTGACTGAGGAGCTTTAAAGTGGTGCTCGGAACCATCCTACACTCTCCATGTCAGGATTGCTGGTCTTACTTCCTGTCTCATCAAAACGGG
>JAYMFT010106756.1:0-13620 GCA_038088735.1 Panulirus argus | reverse complement strand
GGAATACGTGGGAAGTATTCTTTCTCCCCTATCCCCAGGGATGATATATATATATATATATATATATATATATATATCATTTTGTGCCACAGTAAAAGCTTTTCACGTCCTCTTTCCACAGACGCTTGATGCAGTTGCTGACAGACTTTTTTGTATCCTGTTTGAAAATCAACGCCTCGTGATTAGTCTCCGTCATCCTACTCGCAGGAAACGTATTTCAGTTACTCACACTTTGCCTCATTTTTGTCCACATTAATCGCCACGAATCCCGTGACTGGCTCGAGCTAATCCTCCTCGAGGCGTCAGACCCACTACTCCGGTTCCAGGCTGGTCAGGAGGAGGAGGAGGAGGAGGAGTCCCAAGTGTCTGATGTATTGCCCGCAAGCGGTGGCGACACTCGGCCCAGCACGGCCAGGGATTCGAACCCTCCCCCAACATCTACCCGTAGGTGGCGGTGAACCACTGGTCCCGCGGGTTCTCCCCTGTTCTCTCACCGGGTTTGATTCCTCTCTCTTTCTTTTGCTTACCTTTACCGCCATTTTACTCTCCCTTCATCCTCTCTCTCTCTCTCTCTCTCTCTCTCTCTCATGTGTTTCCTGCGTCAGGTCCCTGGGCGTGTGGGGTGTTATGGAGGGAGGACGGGAGAAGAGAGATGAGGTGCAGCTTCTCCTGCGTTTTGCACACACACATACACACACACGCTGATGACTGGCAGGCAAGCGATGGCCAATCTCAACTGCCCAATTTGGTCGTTTGCGGAGGGAGTGTTTGTGTCAGTCACGGGTTCGTCTCCGTCGCCAGGCGGTTGATTTGCAGGTTGTGTTGTGGCTGTGGGAAGGGGGGTGGGGGTTAGATTCGGAGATGTGGGGCGCTGTGGGAAGTGCGTGTGATGTGTGGGGAAAGGACTTGCATGGACGGAGGAAGGAGAGAGAGAGAGAGAAAGATGAGATATTAGAGAGAGAGAGAGAGAGAGAGATGCTTTGCTAGTTTATGGAAACGGTTGCGGTATAACGCATCCGTTGTGAAATAACGTCATTGTAACTGTCCAGTTATCAGTAAACTGTTTACCCAGAGGGTGGACGGTGATGTGTTTTCCTGGTCATCACGAACTGTTTATCCGAGGACGGGTCAAAAGTACGTGAGGTGAGGACAGTCCTGAAGATTTCACACACAAGAGGCTGTGTTTACTTTTCCCCCACCCCGGCCGGAGGTCCTGTGGATCACCAGTCAGTCAGTCATAAAGACTGGCTCTCTGCCTGACTGTATAACCTGGTGTGACGTTATGTCGCCCCCCCCCCCATCCCCTCCGTGACGTCAGGGTATACAGTGGATGTTTGTACAGGAAAGAATCCGAACTCTCCTGCCGGGGCAGAATACTTCTCTTATAGTTACTTTGGCCAGCAAGCAGGGGCCTCGTGTTTACTGCAAGATGGGATGCGTCCCTCACACACACACTCACACACACACACACACACATATATAAACACACACACACACACACATATATAAACACACGCACACACAGACACACTCTGTATACATGTTTGCCCGCCTGGAGGATAAGAACGAAAAGCCATACAGTCTTTCAACATTTTGGTTCCCATCCCCAAGAAGGTTCGATACGAAAATAACATTATCTTGATGTAGATTTAAACTCTCCCAGAACGACTGTACGATCATTACGTATAACGTAAGGGCCCTTGGTTGTGGTAGTTCTTGAGGGTCAGGTCAGAGGTCACGCCATCGTATCCGTAGAAACGCCCGCTGGCGACGATGTTCGCTTCCTTTATTATAACGCCAGAGGTGTAATGTTGTGGCGGTTCTCATTATATCATTTGATTGGTTCTGTCTGCCAGGCATGACCCATGGAGGTTGTTTGGACACACGTGGGTATCGAAGCTTATAGGGGGCTGTTAGGTGTCTCCGTGGAGGAGGGTTAGCAATTGCTGCTCCTCAATCACATGGACTTGCTCTCGATACCAGGCGCTGAATGTCGACCCAGCCGTTCATCCTCCTCCCCTGAGGCTGCCCGGTTAGTTGGGACCTGACGTGAGGTGCGATATATATATATATATATATATGCAGAAAACATTTAAGGGGTTGTTTTAATCTTAGTTCTATCGTATTACAATGTAAATGAGGGCACGGCTAGAGTGTGTGGAGACTGACCCGTAATCTCCTCAGGTGTAAAAGTGCTAATAATAGTTATGCTCCGGTTTATTTCAGACACTGCCTTTATTATTTCACTGCTGAAAGCTGAAGTTCAACAGTGGAATGCATACAGAAAGTTATAAAGAAGTAGAGATGACTGTCTGTGAGTATTTCATTGTAGGGCTGCTTGAATGCCAGCATTTGCTAGCTGTATCTACAGTTAGTCCTAAACTACACTGACCTAACGACCTTGTTTGATGCAGCCCACCCCACCCCACCTTAACGTAACCCACCATTTGCCATGAAAGTATTTTTGTTTGTTTGTTTGTTTTGTTTAGAGCTAAAAGAGTGGAAAGAAAGGTACCATCTTCACTATTCTCTGAGTTGAATTTGCCGTCCACACTCGACCAAGCTTCTGTAGTGACTACAGATATCAGGGGCGCTTGTTAAGCTTGCTGTTTCTTAAAGGGGCCTGTGGACCAGAGACCTCCCACGTTCCTTATCATGTATTAGACGAGTGCCACTCCTGCCAGGGCCTCCTGACCCAGCCACCGTGGTCGTGTTGGGTACCATCAGACACCCACACAGCTTTGACATCCAAAGCGAAAGAAAATGTTATGTCAACGTAAATCTTAGAACCACAGATTAAAAAACGCGATTCTAATTTGTCACATTTGATTTACTCCGGTGATAAATTGCCGGAGTGAAAAAAAGTCAGTCATTAGAGATACACGAGTTCATTAGAGGTGGGTCCAGGTGGTTGGGTACAGAATGTGGGGCGAGGGTGTGCACTGACTCAAGCCCCAGGACGCAAAGGCAAAAATTGTTGTGATAAAAACTGCGAAGGTCGCCCCTCGTGACTCCCCCCTAGGGCGAAGGCTGGAGGGTTGCCAGCCAGCTTCTCACCCTCAACCTCATCAACCTCAACCCCCCCCCCCCACCCCGCCCCACGTCAACTGCTACCCCCTCCCCTTTCCGTCAACCCCACACCTGTATCTCGGGTACGCTTCGCCTACACACATACATCTCCCGTCACTCTGAATGCACCGCTGTATTCCTTGCAGTAGCGCCAGAACAGACGAAGAAAGAAGGCCACATCCGCCCACACCCATTCTCCAGCCGTCACTTGTCATTTCGGAGGCGAAGATCTGCAAAGGTTTTTTGGGGAAATATGAAAGTGTCGGGGAGAGGAGAGTGATATACGGGCGTGTGTCAGCTGGACACACGCCCAAGGCTCCAGCTGCATCATGAAGTACGCGAACACCAGTACATGATTGCACGTAGTGGCACGTTGCAGGCGGGCGGGCGAGCGGCCTCGGGTTGTACAGGTGCCGGCTGGGTCGGACAGGTCGATGCAAGGTAGAAAAACGCAGCAGTAAATCACACGAGCCGCTCTAGCAATATAAAAAGTTTTGCCTACGGTTAAGAAGTCGTTCATGTTTACTCTTCCCCAAATGAATACTAATGAGGCTGGAAGGCGTCGGGCACACCCCAGATATTAATCGCCGTAGCCTTGCCGACAGTGACGCGTTCACGGGCGGGCCGCCCAAGGGGGGGGGGGTTATATAAATGCCGCCCAAGTTCGACCCCCGGTCACGGCAGAGTCTGTCCGCAGTCAGTCCAGCTGTTCATCATCCCTTGGGCAGCTGGTCGATGAAATGGCTACCTGGTTTACATACATGAACAGGTTCGGAACGTTCCCACCCGTGTCTTGGGTAACTGGTAGACGAAGACTTACCAGATTTTGCCGTAGGTCACGAGTGATCTTGTGTGATAAATTTTTACCGTCTCAATGTGCATATCATTAGTTAATGCTTAGGTGAAGTTCGGTCTGACACGGTGAGGGAAGCTGGGTTACGTATACGTCACGATTTCTGCGGGAGAGATCACATTTACGGTCGTTTCAGTAACATGAGTTGTGCATTGGTCAGAACCCAGTTTTTTGTTGACGTCGTCTTTAAACGAATGAATTGCCTGTGATGTGTGTGTGTGTGTGTGTGTGTGTAGGGGGAAGGGGCACACCTGTTGTAGCTGCTGCCAAGCCCGCGTCAAACATTGACGTACCCAGTCAGGGCTTGCGTCCTGACTGGGTACACCTCAGTGACATGACGGAGCTCTTTCCAATATTTTTTTCTTTTTTCTTCCTTCCCTCCGACGGACATCATCTCACGGTCGGAGCAGCATGTCTTCACTGCCCCGGTGACGTGACGGAGCACACCGGCCGTGGTCTGTCCAAGGTACGGAAGGCCCGCACACACACACACACACACACACACAGAAAAAAGCCGCAACAGACTTCATAGTTTGAAGGGGTTTCTATAGAGGGAGGCTCCTGCTCCTGCTTTATCTTCTTCAGGTCACAGTCGTCTGTGTGAGGCGCGGCTTCTGCCGGAGACTCGGGTAGGTAACCCATTTCCTACACTGAGTGTTACAGTGTAATGTTATCAGAACAGCTGGAATTACCCGGGAGGTTCAAGTCTGGCGCTCGAAGTGGATGATAAAAACGCATGTTGGTAGGTTGGTTGACCGCAGGTACCATTGATTACCCAGCCCGCAGTACCGCTGGGGAGACTATGTTATCACGAGAGAGGCTGCAGTAGCCCCAGGTAGCCTACAGTACTGCTGGGGAGACTACATAGCTCCAGGAAGCCCACACAACTGCTGGGAAGACTTCAGTAAACCAACCCAGGTAGCCCACAGTGCTGCTGGGGAGACTACGCTATCATCATGGACGCAGCATTACCACCAGGGAGACAACGTTCCCATCAGAGAGACTTCAGCATCTCCAGGGAGACTAAGGACCCCCAACGGAGACTGCAGCATCTCCAAGACCCAATCGGAAACTAAAGCATCTCCCAGGACCCCAAGGGAAACTACACAGCTCCTCCAGGGAGACTGCAGTACCTCAAGGGAGACTACAGCATCTCTAGAGAGACGACAGGGCCCCGAGGGAGACTACGGCGTCTCCAGGGAGACTGTCACAAGGGAACAGTCGCAGCAGGAAATGGGTATGGCTTGTAAAGGTCGTTTAGCGTAGCCGGGCAAAACCCATCCACCGCGGGTGGTATATACTCTCTCTCTCTCTCTCTCTCTCTCTCTCTCTCTCTCTCTCTCGCTCTCTCCGAAACATTAACAACTGAGGTATTAGTCTTTGAAGCGTTGTTATCCAGGAAGGCGGTAAGCAAGAAAAAAGAGTTCTGAGTTACGCGGAACTGTGCTGATTAAATGATTCAACGCTGTCACTCACAACCGCCGTATGTACCTAGAATGGCGCTGTCTCAACGCCCGCCATTCACTGACGGGATCTGATGCGGTGAAACGCTACCATTCACGACTACCGTAGTGTTGGTGCAGGTCTGAATTTCAGCTTTTGGGTTGATTAGAAAAAAAAAGAAAAAGTGTAATTGTGTAGTCTGTAAAGTTTTCGCTGATGGAGATGTGTCCATGAGAAAGTGTCTTAGGCAAAGGTCGTGAGAGCCGTAGAGTTAGTTATCTGTGGCCCGGGCCGTCTGGTCGATCTGTGGCCCACACGACGCCGGAAACGGGCCACGCTGGGTCACACTGCTGGGACCCTGGTTAGACACATTGCTCGGACGCGGTGCCTGGACACTTTGCTCGTTACACACTGATCGGACACACTGCTTGGACGCCGTGGTTGGAAAGTGTCCAGCGGAAGCAGCGAGAGCGAATGAAAGATGATGTTTACACGTTGCCCAGTGTGCGTGTAGACGCGAGAGATCAGAGTCTTTATAAATAATCCGTCGGCTCTGAATGACAGGCACTGAGTAGTCGACCGAGTGTGTTCCTGTGCTTGCAAGAATATAAGAGTTTCGCCCTCCACTCCAAAACGCATCTCCTTTTAATTCCTCTTCATCCAGAATGTGACGAAAGAGGCATTCATTTTCAGGCGAGGCGTGAAACGTCTTGGGGCTGCGTGCCGTCCTGACCCAGTAGGGGAGAAGTTGTAGCATATCACGTCTTGGCAGGAGTTCCTCTCTACGAGGTGTTTGCCAAGTGGCAGCTCAGTGTGTATGTCCTCTAATGAACCCGTCTCAGCGCATACTTATTATTGTCCTGAGGAACTCCTGGCTAGGGACATCTGTGTGTGTGTGTGTGTGTGTGTGTGTGTGCGCGATGACTTCTTTGTGTCTGTTGTGAGGGAGTTTTAATACTTGTGGAAGCCTGTCCTTTCGCATCCTATTTCCGTCTCAAAACCTTTTGAATTTAAATGCAACTCCCTGTATTTTCTGCTCCCTTCTCTATCCCGTTCCACATGTCAACCGCGCTATTACTGTGAGAATTCTCACACATGCCTTCTGTCACTGCCCCGTGCCAACCTTGGAGTTATGACTTGTTGTGGCCACAGTCGTCTGTGCTGTACGCGTCCCGTCAACACCAGCTTCTTTCCCTCCATCGGAGTAACAGCTCGGGGGCCGTCTCTGTTTCTCTGTTGATCTGTCTTGCGTCTGCTGCCCGTGTCTCGCGCTGGATGTTCTCAAGAAGGCCTTTGGCGTTCCTGGAGACCAACCAGCCTGGCACCGTGCGCCGTGACGCTGGCGGGAGACGAACCATCCTCGTGGATGTCACGGTGAGGATCGTCTCCCAGGCTGTGTTTGATGGTCAATGACGACGCTGACCAACGCGTGGTTTGCCTCTCTGACAACACTGTTGGCGTTGCTTCCCTGACAACACTGTTGGCGTTGCTTCCCTGACAACACTGTTGGTGTTACCTCCCTGACAAAACTGTTGATGGTGCCTCCCTGACAATACCCGTTGTGGCTGGGTTTTTATAACTATATTACTTCTTGATATACGATATATTCAGCGTCCGATCCGTTCACATCCTTTCCCCAGCCTCATTACTCTCTACATATTTGGTCTCGGCTTCATTATCCGCTAATGTAAGCGGTACTGCAGCTTGGCCGGGTCCTGAACCCATGCAGTTTCTCACCAGCCTCGTAGCGCCTGCACAGGTATTACTCGGGCACCTGTGGCGCCAGATCTGATCCCCCGTGGCAGTCCAATTCTTACTCTGAGACACGTGTATTCCCTCTCTCTCTCTCTCTCTCTCTCTCTCTCTCTCTCTCTCTCTATCTATCTATCTATCTATCTATCTATCTGTTCCCTTCAGGTGCGGCGGTTTGCAGGTGATTTATGAAGTGCCCCTACCATACCTGCCGCAAATATTCCTGCTTCCCGTAACAACCTGCTGTGACGCATGTTACCAGGGGGCCCTCGGGCGGACCGGCAAGGCAAGGTCAGCCGCCCCCCCCCACCCCACCCCACCCAGTCGCTACCCGGTGTGTTGCCTCATGTGAGTCAAAGACTTGTGTCACACATGACTCGTCCCTCTGAACCCTTGTGTCATTTTGTGCGTGTGTGTGTGTGTGTGAGAGAGGGAGAGGGTATGTGTCACGTGACCCAATGAGAACCACTGCATTACATGATGCTGCTGAAATCGGCTCATGGCAACATGTGACCCCGGGTCATGGCGATACACCCTGCGCCATGGGTGCCGTGACTCCAGACATGTGTCATTCATCATACAACGCCACGTGCTGCTGCCGGAACTCGTGTGACGCGGGTGGCGTGACGTCACGTGGTGCGCCGAGGGTGATGTGACGCCACATCATTTGCTATGAATGGCACGAGGTCAGTACAGGATGTCATGACGTCAGGACTATAGTGCAGGCAGGGCGGGACGGGCACCGCTGGAGAGCATCAGCCTTGCTTGACGCTGTTTTTTTTTGACGACGGCACGACACTGCAGGGCGGCTGCCCGACCTTTGACCTGCTGACCCCTTAGGGGTCAGGTGGAAAGCCGTAGGTCGTAACAGCCCCCCCGTCCCCCCACTGTCGAGTGTCACACCATCACGTTCTTCATGGGTCGCTTGTCGCGCTCAGGGGTTGGACGGTCGTGCTGCCGTGCTTGAGGTTTTTTTTGGGTGTGTGTGTGTGCATGAGAGGTACGTGGTACGAGTACCGGGGGGGGGGGTACACAGGTACGACGCTACTGTAGCAGCGGGTACCGCAGGCAAACATCCCTGGCAAAAACCTGTCCGGCAGCCATGCTCGGGTAACCTCCACCTTCTGCTTGCAAGCAGAAGGTCCCGCCAGAAAAAAAAAAAAAAGGCTGTGGCCCTGCGCACACGAGCAGGCCGTTCTGCAAGCACACAATGCCCTGCTGTGAGTGAGAGGCTGTTGCTGTGAGGCAGGGGAGCTGATTGTTGCTGTGAAAGATACGGTTCTTGGATTCGGCTGTTGTTATAATGTTTCGCTGTAATGTCTCGTTACAGCGAATGTGATTCGATCCACAGAAATTCCTTTTCCACAGAGGAAATTGTAGCTTAGTGCTAAACAAAGAAATGCGGCTGAATAATATTTGTTGGTTTTATAAGTGTTTTTTTTTGTACAGTATTTCAGTGCGTTACACATGTGGAGTTGGGCGAGAGGCCATTTCCTCATTTGTTTTCTTTTTAATGTTTTAGAGTCAGCAACGAGCAACAGAATGCCCTTATCAAGGCCTCCATGGGAGAATGAACAGCTGGGTTTGACTGCGGACCGGCTGCCGCAACCAGGACTCGAACCTAAGCGGAGTCGAGCCCCGGACGGCCTGTGTCTGCAACATGTGTTTGTATCCAACCGTCTATTGCCCAACCTTCCGCAGGTTCGTCATGATACGAGTATGTGGCACACTGGTCAATTCTACACCAGGAATTGTGCTTTTCTTCTCTAATATATAGAAGTTGAAGGAGTTGTACGCTTCATGATATATATGTATCAAACCAGGAAGCCCCCTCGCTCCCGTTTTTGATCTGAGATTTGGTTCGTATGTGGGCAACCCGGAGAGAATATACGTAGATGAGGGAGTGCGCGTCTTTTTACAATATTTATACTAGATGAAATTTTCTTGTCAGACTCACTGAACTGTAGCATTTTTGTATAACTTCATGAAATAATAGAAAATCTTACGAGTAATTATGACTGCTCGTTAACTGCTGCTTTACATTACAGTGCTTCCCCGCCGCTCCTTGTGAATTGCGTCAAACTGTTACGCAAAATGATTTCAGAAACCCGTGAGATACGGAGCGACGGGTACATGAATTCCAGCCTTGCCTGTATTCCCGTAAGATACAGAGTTATGATGGGTGCAGGTACTCCAGTCTTGCCGGTACGCCCTCAAGACCGACCAGCACCTGAACCGTAACGACCAGGGGCAAGCGTTGTGGCACCTTTTTTTTTTTTTTTCTGGTCGTGAGGCAGAGGAGGGCGGCCGCCACACCAGACACTCCCCGAGGACACACGTGCACTACTCCACTCTCCTTCCATCACTCCACCACCCGTGTTCTCTCCTGCCCCACCACCCGTGCTCTCCTATCCCACTACCCGTGCTCTCCTATCCCACCACCTGTGCTGTCCTCCACCGCCTTAGTCACTGGCTCACTCTCCCTGTTCGCACCCGCCCCACACTCTCCGACCAGCGTTGGTGTCCTAACTTGTGCCTCATTACCCGTGTCTTACGGCCGAACCCTTTTCCCGCTGAGCCCCGTGTGTGTGTGTGTGTGCACAGCGAGTGCTCTCTGCAACACGGAAGACCCCCCGGGCGACCTACTCAGGTCCCTGCAGCTGCGCTGGCAATGCGGTGGTTGCACTAGCATTAAGGCCTCAGTTCTCACCACCAGACAATGGTGTGGGTTGCAACATTTTGTGCAACGCGCCCCAGCCACGGGCTCGCGCATCTTCCTTTCTTTATTCCTGAAAGCTTCAGCAATTTGCCTTCCTTTCAAGAACCGCTTTGATACCGGGAGGGGGGGAGGGGGGTGGTTCCATTTCGGCAGCCCCTCCTGGAAGTACTGCCCAAATATTTAGACTTCCGCGGAGTCTTTTCACTCTCCGTCCGTCCACTTGTATCTCGCATTCCCTCTCGCATTTTTCATAGACACAACCATTTGACCTTCTTTTTCCCTCTGACCTGCAGAGCTCTCCTCTCTCTCTCTCTCTCTCTCTCTCTCTCTCTCTCTCTTTCTCTCTCCTACATTCCGGACGAAATTCGCATCACTCGGATTCGGGTAACGAAATGTCCCGTTGCTTGAACGCCACTGACGGAGGAGCTCCTTGGACCTTGGGAAGAACGTTGTCCTAGTGCTAGGGTAGTGTTGGCCAGGCAAGAAGCCCTCCCGCCGGCCCGACGGCCCGCCCGTGGGGCCTCTGCAAACCCGGACCCGACCGGCATTCACCGGGGGAGGTCGTCGCCAAGACGGTCATACGAATTCCTGACCTGCGTAGCGCGGGTCGCTCCCTCCAGCGCCCCGCGTGTGATAGGCACTCGCTTGCTGCCTTGCGTCTGACGTGGTTCTCGACGGCTTTGCTAGCTGGCGTTATCCCACAAGCCGTTCTCGCTCAGTATACGGACTGCTCTTCTCATTGAATCTGAGGGCTAGTGCGTGTATGTGTGTGTGTGTGTGTGTGTGTGTGTGTGTGTGTCTGTGTGTGCATACATACCTAGGAGTAAAGACATGGTACATATAAGAGACGGGACATCGAGTGTGGAACCTTCTCCCAACCGCAACACGCAAATTGTAGTAATCCCAAACCCTATTGTTTCCCAGAGTGTCGGGCGACAGCATCATGAAACGCTGCTCACGACAGACATTCCCTCCCCATTACTCCCCTCGGATGGCCTGTCGCCGTAACACCCGTGGCTTAAACCCCTCCTCTCGCCCTCCCAGGCCCCGCCTGGCCTCGTATACTGAGCCGCGTGATGGTCCAGGAGTCACTCACTGCTTCCAGCGTTCGTCTGGAGTCGGTAATCATCGCCACGAAGCCGTTCTCCTTCAGTTCCCGCCACTGCCTGGCACGGCCTCGTGCGTGTGTCAGTGTCAGAGTCATGGATCTACTGACCTTACCAACGTCCTTCGAGCCTCCCAAAGTTCCGCCACTCTCTAGCATCCCCACTTTAACGTCCATCCACGCCCACACGCCCCTTCCTTAGCTGGAGTTTCCATCAAAACTTTTTGGCTCCTCTCGTGATATTCCACTCTAGTTTAATCCCGCTGTGTTTAGCGAATTTTTTTCGTCGAATTTTCGTAATAGCTTTTTTTCTTTACGTCCGCACTAGCGTCCGCGCCCGCGTTTGCGTCGCCGATTTGCGTCGGCGTCCGCGTTGGTGCTCGCGTCGGCCCCTGGCGCATCCGTGTTCTGGTGACTCTGTATCCGACGTTCGGCTGGAGATGACGATCACACTGACGATTGATCGTATTCCTCCCGTTGCAGACGCACTCTACCCACAGACTCTACTGCGCGCACACACACACACACACAAAACATACGCACTCTTCCCTCCGTACGTAGTCTCACACCGCACTTAACGCACACAGCCGCTCTTCATATATTTCTCACACACACTTCATCTGGTGTCCGGTGCAGTTGTTCCTCTCTCTCTTACTCCTTATTGCCGCGTATTCCGCATTCCGTCCCACGCACTGTACCTTCCATCCCACACTCTTTGCCTTCCGTCCCACGCACCTCTACCTACCTACCTGCCCGTCTCACACACACACACACACACACACACACACACACTTCACTCTCTCTTCGTCCTCTGCACGCTCATACTCCTGCCGATGTATCATCGCACGAGGCCATTTTTGATATTTCTTCAACATAAAATTTTCAATAATGGCGCGAGATGGTTAGAGGAAACCGAATCTTTTTTTTTTTTTGTAGTCAGGCGGTGGGGCAAATGTCCCTCCGTATAGCGTGTCGCAGGAGGTCCCGTCACCGCCCCACCTTACGCCAGTCACCGTCTGAATTATTTACGTAAATCGTTCCTCTCATATCATCCATGACCTTTCCGTTTTGTTTATACCTCGCTCCACCAGCGTTCATATTTTCCCAGCGCGTGAAGTATTCTGCTCCAGTGATTCCATTCCATCCTCTGCCTCGAATTATATAAATAAATAGATAAGTGAATTATATATATATATATATATATATATATATATATATATATATGTATATATATATATGTATTTATGATGTGTGTGTGTGTGTGAGTGTATGTGTTGTTAATTTACTTAATCAAGACGTGTAAACGTGTGTTTGAGATTTGGCACCTAAAAAGGGTAGTCAGTGCCAGACATCTGGAGAGCCCTGGTGTCCACAAAGGTGGGGGTTTACACCCACCGTTGCCTGTGTGGGCCTTCCTTGCGCCTCACGCTGACGACTCACAAACTTGCGGGACACTGAGAGACCACTTGGGACGACCGTCGCGCTTAAGGGTCGTACCGTCCTGCTCAAGGGTCGTACCATCGTGCTCAAGCGTCGTACCCTCATACTCCCCAAGACTGTATCTTTAACAAATTGTTTATGATGAATGGTAAGAATTTCTGTGGACGTACTTGTAATATAGTATATTCAGACCTTCGCAATCGGTTCCATCTACTAATACTACTTCAGCTGATGTTACTACTACTATTACTACTGCTATTGCTAGTATACTATTACTACTACCGCTGCAACGACTACTGATAGATTACAGACTCATAACACACAGACAGTGGAAACCAGAACAGATTAGGAGAGGCCGAGTGAGGTCAGAGGGGGGGCCAAGTGACGTCAGATGAGGCTGGAGGAGGCCAGGTGGGGTAAGATGTGGCCAGGTGTGTGGTCAGCGCAAGACGTCCAGACAAGGTCAGCTTAGGGTAGAGGGAAGGAGAAAGTAAGTTAACTCAGAAGTTGCGGGAAGTTATGGGAGACGTCGCAACAGAGGCCAGAGGAACCGAGACAGTGTTTGCACAGGTTAGGTCGGAGGAGGTCTACTGCGTAGGAGGCAGGAGAGGTTTGCGGGGCGTCAAGAGGAATATATTCATTACCTGCACAGGTTAGGAATATTGATGGGGCTGACCCAGCAGTGAGAGATGGCTGGAGGTCAGGAGTTGAGCTCGGGTTGGCCACGGGAGGGAGGAGAGGCTTCGTGGAGGTCAGGTTGGGTCAGGGAAGGTCACGTGAAGTCAGAAGAGGTCAAGGGGAGTCAAAGCGGTTGTATAGGAGGTCGGGGAAGGTCAAGGGAGGTCATGGTAGGTCAAGAAAAGCCGAGGGGGAGGGGGGAACTGAGAGACTTGAGGGAAATGTTTGTGTGGACCGTAAAGGTGAAAGAGAGGAGGGCAAGAGGCCTCAAGAAACGTCCCAAGACGAGGAAAGACGATAAGACGTGCTCCTAAAGGTCAGAGAGGCTCAGGAAGGAGCAGGTAGTCGGGTAGATTACCTGGAGAGAGAGAGAGAGAGAGAGAGAGAGAGAGAGAGAGAGAATACAAGGGAAGGAAAGAAAGTTGTGTTTTTGTGCGACAATTGTTGCAGTTCACCTTAGTTAGGATTTGAGAGAAGCGGGATATCCTACCCAGGCTTCGGCTGTGATTTCCTCAACGCTAAGGCCACCTTACACACACACACACACACACACACACACAT
>JAYMFT010106745.1:0-13620 GCA_038088735.1 Panulirus argus | reverse complement strand
TATATATATATATATATATATATATATATATATATATATATATATATATATATATATCCTTCTACAGCCTGGGAGGCCTGAGCTGGACGGTAAACAACACGCCCCTAACAGTTACTAATGTAAGGTCGTAAAACAAAAGGGAAACACCAGCCAGCAGCTGTATAGGCCTGATGGCCGGCTGATTTACGAGCGGGATGTATCATAACGTTTTGTTCTGCTGCGGACATAACTTGTGCGGGAGGCGCTCCTGCCACTACGCCTGCTGCTGCTTCCCACGACGTACGGTCTCTGGGGATACCAGGAACACAAGAGCATCCACTTGTGAGAGGAAAAAGACACCAGCAGCCCCAGCAGCAACGTAAAAGTAACCTACACACAGTGGTAACTACACCAACAGCACTGGCTGACGCAACAGTTGTACCTGTTACACCAACAGAAGTACGGGTAACGGCGGCCGTCACACCACCATAAACAGTGGTAACAGCTGCTGTAACACCATCGGTAGCATAGGTAACAGCAGCTGTTAACACCACCAGCAGTATAAGTAACAACTGCATTTCCACAAGCAGTATATGTAGGTAAATGGCTGTCGTAGAAGCGGTAACACCCACCAACGAAATAAGTACAGAACCCGGTCCGTGCACACAAGTGGCAAGCATAAGTAGCAAGATTTACGGACCGACTCGAGAGAGAGAGAGAGAGAGAGAGAGAGAGAGAGAGAGAGAGAGAGAGAGAGAGCAGATTAAACATCAAATATTTCTGACGATTCGTAAAAATAAAAAAACTACAAAGCTCCTAACTAACTCCCAGGACGACCCGTGGATACCACAACCTCCCCAATATTTTGGATGACCCCCGCGAAAGCGCTTATCATCTCCCCAAATTTTGGACGATCGTTGAGGGTGAATATGAGCTCTCCAAAACTCTGGACGACCTTAAAAAAAACAAAAGTATTTTGAGCACCCTGTACTTAAAAAAGAAAACCCGAAATTTTAGCTCCCGATAACATAAGGGACAACGCGAGAGTCACACGACCTCCCCTATATTTTGAAAGCCTAGTGACGTAGGAAAAAAAAAAAACACTCCCCGCATTTTCAAGGGCGAAGCAAGAGGAACATGAGCTCCCCCCATACTCTGAACAAGCCTCCAGAACAATGCACGGGAGTAAAATTCTGAATTACCACTTCTTTCTCTCCCTCTCTCAACCTGCATACCTTTTCTCTCTTTTTTTCCTTCGATGGCTTTTCTTCAGGAGTGCGTGTCCCCTCTGCACCTACTAACCTCACTCCCTCTGACACCCATCACCCTCTTCCGCCTGGCCACGGCCTCCAAAGGGGAGGGAGGTGGGGAGCCCACCACCATTATAAAGCATTACCCCAGCACTCAGCCGGAGGCCTCTCCTTGTTCCTGGCAAGCCGGGGCCACGGCCACCACCGCCACCTCCACCACTTCCCCTCCCAGCCATCCCCCACCCCCACACACATACACACAGTTTTACACAATCCCACGCGACACATTTTTTGAGAAAGAAATTCCCCCGCGAGAGGGTCCATTACACCCTAACCTGGCGCTTAAGAGGTTTATTACAGAAAGTCTCATAATTACACACTACCACCAACCACCACCAGCATACGCTGTGGAAAAAAATTCGACGGCGTTTTAAAAAAAGTGGCTAATTACCGACACTGGTTCCGGCGGCTGGGAGAGTCCGGTGCCCCGGGGGTGGTGGTGGTGGTGGTGGCAGCAGCCGCGGCAACGGTAGCGGTAGCAGCGCCTCCGCGACTCCCGAAGGTGCAAGGTAATGGCTATCGGTGCCCCAGAGAGGTTCCCGCCGACCGGTGATGGCCATGGATTAGCCGCCGGGTCCCTCACTCACTTTCTCTTCTGTATCAAACATTTTCTGTGGCGCGTTTTCTAAAAACCGGTGAAGTTTCGAGAGGACAGAGGTGAAGGAAAAAAATAAATAACGCAGTCCTGTTCTTTACCCACGCCAGAAACATTACTTAAAAATGACCTAACGACGTAAAGTATTTGAGATAAAAGTTTAAAGATTTTAAAACTGTCTTAAATCATATGCCCAATGTAAGGTATATAAATCTCTGGTGTAATATTTCAATAATATACATCGAAAAGTATTTATATCAAGCGTCATATATTTTCTAGTCTAATTTTCGTGTGGTTAAGTGTCATGTAAACAAAGACAGCCAAGATGTATGCTGGCTTCAAATACAGACAGACATTATTTGTTAAATCTTATCCATGAACCCGGCATATCTGTGTACTTATCGACAGAATTTGGTTCGTACGAGTAAAATTTACATTAAAACCTTTGAAAAGCCAGCGAGTATCAAATACATGGGAAAGCCAGTTACCAGAAGACCTGATGGTCTCAGACGGTTATCTACTGAAGAACAGTACATGGGAAAGCCAGATAACAGAAGACCTGAGGGCATAAAACTAGGTTATCTGCTGGAAGACAGTGCATGGGAAATTTCGCCATATACAAGAAGACCTGATGGTCTATGACGAGGCTATATGCTGGAGGACAATACGTGGGAACGTAAGAAAGCAAGAAACACAAAACCTGATGGTCTATGACGAGGTTATCTGCCGGAGGGCAGTAACATTATGCTATATTCTTAATTTACATAATGGGATACAGGATCAATGGGCCTATCTCCCGCAAGAATAAAGTACTGCAATGGACTATAAGCCCAGCAAAGTGTGCAGGGTATAGTTTTCATGCACACAAGGTAGTTCCCAAACTTCCACAGAGTTTCCACTACAAAATGAGTTTGAAAACTCGAGCAAAAACGGTGTCATGATCGTAGAGGAAAAAAATCACTTAACACAAAGCCACAAACGCAGTTTGTTATGGAAATAAAGGACGCAACATAATAAACATAATCCACTCGTCTCAAATAATGAAAAAAATCCAAGGACAGATCGAAGCGTGGAACGGGAAAAAATTAAACGCGAGATGAACCATAAAGAAAACGGAACAGTAACAGAAACAGGAGACTGCAGCTTGCGAATCGTACGTGGAAACATTATAACAAAAAACTAGTCAGAGTGCGACCAGCTGATGGGAACGAGAGCACAAAATAAAAATGAAACCTGAAAGATTACATGACACGGGAGACCTCCAACTGACAGGCGGTGTACGCAGTGTAACCTCGGGCGGGCGGGCTGGTTGGTTTGTTTGGGGAGGGATATGCTGAAGCCCTTCTCCTCAAAACCAAGCCATCACGAACCAGCAGATCTTTCCCGGGTCTTTCGTCACTTCAAGGAGGACAATTCTATGCCAGAGTTCACTCCAATGTTATTCTGAGACGAGGTGGCAACGGAGGATGTATATATGTATACAAAGGTTCCATGGGCTAGTGAGTAATGCTAATTCTATTCCTTCTTTCAGAACGATGGTACTCGACACTTCGGTATAACGGCCGGGCCTCTCGTATATGACTCCCTTCGGCGGGATGTCGAAGGCCAAAGGTCTTCGCAATCAAGGGTCGGTCCATCACGCTCTTGGTGTGGCACCGTCGTGCTCAAGTCACTTTATGCCTACGTTGTGCCTGTCGTAGAGGGGCCCTTGTTCTTGCCTAGTAAGCACAGGCACAGCCTAGCTGTCCTCTCCTCGTCCCAATTCTCAAAACCATCGGTTCCTCCCCGTTTTTACAGGATTTTTGCTGTGTCGCTTCTGAACCCACTTCTCTCAGTACAAAACCTTCCACTTCATTACGACACAGTGCGTGACGTGACGTGCACTAGTGTCCACCGCCCACCTGTTCCTCAACTCCTAAAGAATCCCTTCAGTGTAAGATATCTTCTTTTCGGTTTCGTTAATGTAATGCTGGTTGTTAAGTTGTATAAGACTCTGTGGAACGCCGGTTGGTAAGTTCTACGATTTTGTATAATGCAGGCTGTTAAGTTCCAAGACTTTGTGCTATGTTGATTGTTAAGTTCTAAGACTATGTAACGTTCTTTATTACTGTGTTATGCTGGGATGAAAATGCATACTCTTAGTCTGCGAGCTGACGAGTCCGTTGACTTTTTGTTAAGTGAAATACAGGTCGTTTACTCCCTAGAGTCTCCTGCAGTGGTGATGAGAGGTGGGTTGGAACATCTACAAAATGCTTTGTGTTGGAGGAATGTGGGTTGGTAATGTCAAGGTTTCTGCTGTTAGTGAAAATCTCTTTATTATTTCTATTTCTTAATCTTTGTTGTTGTTCTGTTAGTGAAATGAGGACTGTAGAGTCCGCAGAGCACAGCCTGTTAGTGAAACGTGCGTTGTTTAGTCCCAAGACTTGTCTTTCTGTTAGGAAAACGTGGTTTGGTAGGTAAGAGTCTTGTAGAATTAAGTATGGGGATACGTGGGAAGGGCAGATAACAGGAGACCTGATAGCCCATGGTTATCTGTTACGTGTAGTGGCCTAAAAATTGTGGTACAAACAGCAGAGCAAAATAGGACATGATCTCTCTACCACCTCTCCCTCCGGCTCAACAGCAGGCAGGAAAAAGATGAAGTGAAAGAAGTAATAATAATACCAAGCTGTATGGGACGAACAGGTGTTAGTGGAACGTGAGTAAGTAAGGCAACAGAATTCTGTCTTCACTTATGAAATGTGAGCTGGTCCGTCCGTTGCTGTGGGTTGGTACGTCCGTTGGTGTGAGCTGTCCCGTCCGTTGCTGTGGGTTGGTCCGTCAGTTGCTGTGGGATGTTACGCCCGTTGATGTGAGCTGTCCCGTCCGTTGCCGTGGGTTGGTCCGTCTGCAGGTGTGGGATTGGCAAGTCCGTTGACTCTTATAAAATGTCACAAAAATCTTGCTGTTGTTTATGGTTCGTCAATAACGTCCTCGTCACCCGTCAACAACTGTCGAGTGCCGTCAGCATAAGACTGGTTCCCGTTGCTTTACCCTTAGTTTTCGGACATAACAGGTTTCGTAAACAGACTGTTTTGAGATTATATCAACTACACGTGTCTATCCCGTTTCCTGTACTGCTTTTAATTTCCCCACTCTCCCCATCCCGGAGAGGAGTCGGAACTTTTTCGCCCCAACTGAAAAAAAACACATGTTTTCGGTGGCGTAGCGCAAACCTTTGTTTACGTCTGTTTGTAGTTCCGCTCTTTCTTTAGTTGATGATATTTTCACTTTCATTCGGGTATTATGCGCAAACGATGATTATCAAACTACCGTATTTATGTCGGTATTTGACCTATAATGCTCCCGTAAGCTCCGAAGCTCTACATTTAGTGAAATTTGGATTGTTCAATAAAGGAGAGACGTAAAAATAACAATGACCTCCCACGGTCAGGAGCACCGGACCCCACCACTAGCCAACGTTACAATCAGCACGGGCACTCCTCCTAACCAACGCTCTTAATTCACGGTCAGTCTCGAACGCTGAGGCAGAAAAGAGTCATCATAAAGTTTACACTTGCACAGACGTCACAGAATTTCAGGGGGACCTGTCCTGGGAGCGTGAATAAGTGATAAGACCTTTCCTGACCCGTGGGTGTGATAACCTCACAGGAAATTTGGTTGCATTTCCTGCAGAGACGAAAGACTGCCAAGGCGACTGCAATCTACACAAGTTAACAATCCCTTGCTCGTAACTGATATTGACCTGTACCCAACCTGTTATTTATACGTAACTGCAAAATCCTTGAGAATACGGAACATTACCAACTTAACTTGTATGTTAAAGCTAAATTAGATTTTTTCTTTTGCCAAATGCTAAAATTGGTTAAAAAAAGGATAAAAAGGTCGTAAATTTTCTTATATATATATATATATATATATATATATATATATCACTTTGGCCACTAACTGCCGTCTATCCTTCTATCACATAATTGGTATTCTTCCTAAAATATGCAATTAAGTTTCCATACATTAACATTCTCGGTATAACTTTGTCACTCAGTTAAATTAATCTAGCACGAAAAACATGTCCGTACAACGTCCGTGTCCTTTTTGGTTAAATTAAAAAATTAACATGTAAACATTACGGAATAACTTCAAGATGGTAAAGCAGTACAACTCCCGAATGATAAACTGAGACAAGAAAAATTTCCCAAGAGATACGACAAAATGAATTCAATTTTCTGAGGTAAATTTTCCTCTGTAGGGGGAAGGTCCTTGCCTCGCTCCTGGCGTTCCCCAACACGCCTCAACATCATCGTAAGACACACACACACACTCCTTCCCTAGCTATCCCCTTGCTAGTCTATCACACTAGACCCTCACACACTCATACTTACTGCTGGTGAGGTCCTAATGACACCCACACACTTGTACAATGAACTGATGCTTTTTATCTTTTATATACAATTTATCGTAATAATTCTTTTTTCGTCACGGGTAATTATTGCTAATTTATCTATACTTACACAGAGTGCTCATGGGTAAGTACTGATATAAATATCAAGTAACGTCAAAGTGGTGTAAACCAGACGCTTGCCTCCCTCCGACGTTTGAGCAGGACGGTCCCGACCCTAGGGTGACGAACGAGATCATGCCAAAGCTCAGAGCATCGCATTCAGATGTCGTTCAGACGGACTTACGGAACGCACCGTCGTGCTCAGAGAGCGTTAAACACACCGATACCAAAATAAAATCATAACTAAAACCATACACATACGAGAGAGAGAAAAAATCCACACCGTATCTAAGGTAATACGCTTCACGTGGTCAAATAGCGTGTGGAGGGGTATAAGAAAAGGTAAATATAATGTACAAACGTAACACATCACATGCCAAGGTGTTAAAGATATCAAATGTATGTAGTATTCCTACGAATCATCAAATATATAAGCATGAGTGTGGCTCTACTCAACCTACGGAAAATTAAATACATACCATCCCTGGCTCCGCGGAAACCCACCAAGGTGAGGACAACTCCCTAGCCAGTAAGACAAGTACAGATGCCCTGGGTTGTGTGTTCCGTGTGGGTACTCTCTACATTCCATTCCCGTCCACGGAAGAATAACCGGCATTGTCTGCCTCGAGGCACAAGGGGAGTCTTGGAGAGGTAAATGAATAATGCTAAACCCACAGTCGCTCCCCCCGTTAAGCAGGAGGGACAAGCACATTAATTAACCCGGTGGGGCAGGACCCGTAAACACAACTGTGAACTGCTGCGCCGTGTGTACGCACGCCATTAGACCCCAGGCGTATATCATGGGGACAAGGACGAGGCAGACGGCTGGCTGGAGGGTCGACCCCCAGTGGTGGAGGGAGGAGCAGAGGGAGGGCCACGCCAGAAGGGATGAAAGTGGAGGGAGGGAAGAGGAGGGAGTGCCAGGTCTTAATGGAGGAAGATGCAGGAGGGAGTGTCACGGAGAGAATGGGAGGAGTGAGAAGGAAATTTACGGTAGGGAGGAAGACGACTAAAGGGAGATTTAAAGACACATACAAGGTGTATGTCGCTTCGCACTGGGGATGGGAAACGCGTGAAAAAATAATGATCCTCGATCATCATGGCTTCAGAAACGGGGTTCAGTCGATGCGAAACCGCCGACCACTCCGGCAGGCAGACCACAGGCAGACGAAGCACTGCAACGCCTCCTCGTCCACACCCCTACTGTATCCAAAGACACACACACACAGCACCTGAAGACGCGACCACGAGCCACCATAAACAGGCGTCTGGCCTCGGCATTGAGGCTCCTCCCTACCTCCTCCCAGTTCATTCCGAACGCCGCTACACTACTGGCGTTCCGTCTGGTCAGCTGTCGCCTGAGCTCGCGGGACACACGGAACAATACTAAATCCTGGCTAGTCAAGTGGGGGTAGTCTGGTGTTAAAGGTGTACCTACCGGCCTCTCCATAACATCTCTTTTCTATCCTTTTGTCATTTCTATTACACCCGCATTTTGTAACTTTCCTAATTCCATCGTATCTGTATTCAAGGACTCGTTATCTCTTTATAGAAATGCGTTGCTCTCTCTCTCTCTCTCCCTTTCTCAATTGTAAAGTTACATCACTGATTTATACGTTTACAGGACAGCGTTCCGACTGAGACTCTTTCTACGGAAGGAAATTCTCCAGCGAGTTCTAGGGCTCAGGGGGCACAGCAACACGCACGTATATACAGCCTCTCTTCTCAGGGGTTGACGGGTGTCAGGGGCGGCGATACTACTCACCTGCGTTACGGTCGCATCAACAGCTAGAGCAAAAAGTGTTCTGACTTATCAATCTATCAGGGAGCTCAGTCAGCCAATGATCACTGAGGCCCTGCGCTATTTTCACAGCATATTCGCTCACGTCTGTTCATAGCTGTTAGAAAAGGTTCTATACCCGGATATCTAGATCTATCTATCTAGATCGATCTATCTATATACTGCCTTGGACCATGTCTGATTCCAGTTTTACAAACAGGCAAAGTATTCTCTTACTCTCCGGTGTATCAGATACTTTTGTTTCGCTCTACCCAATCTTGC
This sequence comes from Panulirus argus, assembly GCA_038088735.1. Lineage (NCBI taxonomy): Eukaryota > Metazoa > Arthropoda > Malacostraca > Decapoda > Palinuridae > Panulirus > Panulirus argus. The sequence goes on along the minus strand of JAYMFT010106745.1, from coordinate 5,173 downwards.
TGTGTCTGATTATGTTACCTAGTTTTAGTGAACACGTTCTCCTTATCACGTTCCATTCCCCCCACCCCCCCACACACACACACCACGGGGGATGACACAGGTGTAGGAGGGTTAGAAAAGGCTTATGCCGGCCTCTACACACTGAAGGCACGGACAACTGGTCCATGAAGTGTGTACCATGACAATCCGTGAACACCACAGTAGACTACTGGGCCATGAGGTGTACACCACAGTAGACTACTGGGCCATGAGGTGTACACCACAGTAGACTACTGGGCCATGAGTTGTACACCACAGTAGACCACTGAACCATGAGGTATACACCACGGTAGACTACTGGACCATGAGGTATACACCACGGTAGACTACTGAACCGTGAGATGTACACCACAGTAGACTACTGAGCCATAGGGTACGTATTCACCAAAGTAGACTACTGGGCCATGGGGTTTGCACCAAGGTAAACTATTTGACCATGAGGTGTACACCACGGTAGACTACAGGGCCATGAGTGTACACCACAGTAAACTAATGGACCACGTCAAGTACATGGCGCAGATCAGAAACGTATGAAGGAAACTACAACTACATTTTATAGGCTAACCGCTGAGCGAATACACAAGAGGAAAAAAGTAAACTACGGGGAATGAACAAATAAGGTGGAGTAATTGTACGACGGGAAGTAAATTATATGTAAAAGAAAAAATATATATACCACAAAAGGAATTAGACTACAAGTATACGGAGACAAGATAACGCGAAGTAGACTACAAAGCGACGAAACAAACCATCAATATATCATCTGATCGGAAGGAAATCATATAAAGAAACACGATAAACCAGTATATAAAATATATGCTGGGCCCGACAGCACGGGTGGCATATCAAAGAAAACGGAGGTATACGTTACGCGAGAGTTACCCAAAAGAACAAATTTAATAAAGTAAAGCATAAATGAAAGAACGTAAAGCTGACTTAAAATAAAGCGAAAAAATATCATAACATGCAGGTAAATGAAGGAGACGAGATGGCGCAGAAGAACAAGACTCGAAGGGAGATCTTGAGATGGAAGGGTATGAGCGAGTCGTGTGTGCGTGTGTGTGTGTGTGTGTGTGTGAGGGAGTCGAACCTCTGCCCTGACCTCCTCACTCTCGGAAGCGCGGACTACGCTCGTCCTGGGAGACACACGCGTAAATCCCGCTTCCCGACTGGCGTCGGAAGTGCGGCTTACATACCATCCTGGGGGTAAAAAATATCACGTGGCCCAGGAAACGTCATCAAGGCCTACAGAAACTCCGTCCCTTGATGGCCTAATTATGGTAATGGGCTATTATATGGGAGGGCGCCCGTAGGGGCGCATGCGCCCGTGTGTGTGTGTGTGTGTGTGTGTGTGTGTGGCCCTACGTACGTATGTGTGTATGTACATGGGTTTAAAAAAGTCCTTAATTAAGATCTCTAGTTAATAAAATCTCTCATGATTAATCTAACACGCATCTTAACTACATAACACATCACTGTGTTTCTTTACACCACACCATCTCTGGTGACACCCTCTGTAATCCTATCTTCACTATTCTCATTTTTCTTTCGCATCCTTCTCTCCCATACCCGCTCCCAACTACCTCTATTCCTTTCAACCATTCCTACGTACACCTATCGCTAACTCCTCGTATCTCTCATCATCTCCCCACATCTATCGCAAAACTCCTATCTCTCGTCATCTCCCCCACATCTATCGCTAACTCCTATGTATCATAATCTCCCCACATCTATCGCTAACTCCTATCTATCATAATCTCCCTATATCTATCGCTAACTCCTATCTATCGTCATCTCCCTACATCTATCACTGACTCCTATCATTATCTCCCCACATCTATCGCTACCTCCTATCTATCATCTCCCCATATCTATCGCTAACTCTTCACATCTATCATCTCCCCCTCCCTCTTCCCCCCCACCCTCAATATCTACAGCTCCCTCCTTATCTATGGCTTTTCTTTCCATGGATCTCCCCTCCCTAAACATATCTCCTGCTTAACTCCCACCATCTATCGTTACCTCCCCATATCTACCTCCACCTCTCCATATATCTCCCCCATCTCCCTCTCTATACCTCCGCATGACCTCCCCTCCCTCACCCCAAGCCTCCACACACACACACACACACACACGAGAACCCGGCCGTAAATCCTGCCAGCAGATGGAAACACGATTTTCATGCATTTTTGGGACTCGTCCGATCCTGCGACCTGATTTACCGGAGTTAGCCGAGCGGCGGCGCCCGGATACGCCTCTCTTGCCCTCCTCATTATTTTTCTTAGGCTGGACACGAGCGAAATGTCTCATTTTTCCCTCCTTGTCTTCTTTCTTTCTCTCTCTCTCTCTCTCTTTCTCTCTCTCTCTCTCTCTCTTTCTCACTCACACACACACACACACACACACACAGGGGTACCCTCGCAACTCGCTATATCGTCTCCCTTCAGCAATGCTAGGATAAGGGACGGTTAAAACCGCGTCAAGTAATTCATCGCCTCGGAATCTGCCGGCACTGTGTTAGACATGGGATGGGGAGGAAGCAATGACATATCCGGGAACAAAGACCAACACGTCTACCCGAGCGAGACAAGACTCCTACGAGACAAGACCCGAGCGAGACAAGACTCCTACGAGAAAAAAAAACAAGCGAGACAAGACTCCTACGAGAGAGAGAGAAAAAAAAACGAGTGAGACAAGACTCCGAAAAAAAAAAAAAAAACTCGAGCTAGACAAGACTCCTACGAGAGAGAGAGAGAAAAAAACCCGAGCGAGACAAGACTCCTGCGAGTAAAAACCCAAGCGAGACAAGACTCCTACAGGACTTTAATGTCCACGTGACATCTCCGCCTCAGAGCCCCAGCGTGTGCAAAAACCCTCAGGGGAAAATTGTCAAGAGACCTGCTCTCACGTCAAGAGGGGATGGATCAATAAGCCAATAAAAGTAGGAACCGTTTCTCGCCTACAGACCCCGACGTGACGCCCGTATGCCATCTACAAGTTATTGATTAAAAAAAAAAAAAACGGATAAGAAAATGGGATCGACTGGTGGGGAACCCGCGATGGGAAAGTAACCAATAAGGGCCCCGTCAGATATAACGTGGTGTGTGTCTCACAGTTCTTCTGGACTGTGTGACAGAGAGAGACAACTACGTTACAGGAGAGGGAGAGAGAGAGAGAGAGAGAGAATTTAGTGGATGGTGGTGGGGCATTTTTGGATGGTTAAGAAGCCTATGACAAGGGGGCGGGGAGTTGTTCCTTGCAAGAGGTTACTGAAACCAATGTCAAGCAAGCGTACGTTTTAGAAGAGTCTGTGAAATGTGTTTGTGCCACTTGTGGGATAAGTAAACGGTGCTATGAAGTAGTGCTTGAGAACCGCTTCGTTGGTTGGAGGAGAGAGAGAGAGAGAGAAAAAACAGAGGTGGAGTGCCGTAGGAATCAGTGCTGGTGCCGCTGCTGTTTCTCTCTCTCTGAATCATCTTGAGAGGTCTGATATGTATCCTCATTTTGCTTGCTATACACACAGACACACACACGCACGCACGCACACGCACACACACACACAGGCAGAGACAAACAGAAACACACACACAGGAAAATCTACTCCACTCCTGGTATCAGTGCAGTGTCCGAAACTGTAAATTATTTCCCCCCCAGGATTTATCACCCAATCTTTTTATTTCACATAATTAATCTCCACCAGGTGGGGATGAGGCCCTCCCACCGGACCCACCACTCCCTCCGGGAACACCAGCAGCGAGAGGCGACGGCACCCCACACTTTCCTACGGGGATCCAAAGCGACGCCATATCATAAAAGAGAAAACCAGTCCCAGTTATTGCAACGTGATATATATATATATATATATATATATATATATATATATATATATATATATATATATATATACAACGAGGAACGAGTGCGCAGAATATAATGCGACGGAATGGTTGGGCTACAGCGATTATTGTAATACTGAACCTCGTGAAAATAATTAGCTAGGGATTTGTGAACTAATGAAAAGGTTTAACCGATCAGAGTGGCTGAAAGCGGTACCACATATATGTTTCAGCACAGACCTCAAAAAACATTCTGCTTCAAATCCTCGACTGACATCATTCCCGTCTCCTTAATTACAAGCAAATTCTATTACAGGCTTTTCTCTCTTTGACAAAATCTCGTATGTTTAATCTTACCACACTGATCCACGAGTCGCTCCCTCTCTCTCTCTCTCTCTCTTCTCTCGCACTATCACAGACACACTCCCTCGTTAGCACCCAATGGTCTGTCGCTGTCTGAATTCCTTTGTCGCCTCCACACATTCCCGAGCGACGGAGAAGCGGCCACAACAAATCCCCAGCAAGGACCGTTCCAAATTCTGGGGAGAAGCCATTTGGCTCGCTGTCTACGTACGAGGCTTATCCCCCCCCACCCCTTGACCGAGAGGAACACAGGCATCATAAACTGGATCCTCCACTCCTTCCCAGAGGCAGAAGCAGGAGCTCACAACAACAAGCTGCAAAGGATACTTTATGCCACCGGCTTGAGAGAGGGTGAGAGGGTGTCTGGCAGGATGGTATATATACATATATATATATGTTCGCACTATAAACACCAGGTTTGGCACAGACGCCAGCGCTATCTCCGCCTCACAGGACTGTTATCTCCTACCGCCAGCTAGGGATGTACAGAGTGACCAGAACCCGCGCAACCCTCAGGTTTTCACACCCACAGGAAAATCCTCGAAGTCCCCCCCCCAGAGATATCTAAATCTATAAATCTATTACGGTGCTGACAGTACGGATGCTCCCAAGTTTACGTCATCTGTTACGGGTAGGCAAGAACTGTGGCAGCCTTTCCGTAAGTCACCGACTCTCATGGTAGGAATCACGCACGTGAGCACCAGTGCAGATAGGAGAGGGTCTGTTCCATGACAGTACTGAGGCCCCGTCAACGTTAACTCCGTGCCAGGTCCCTGTTCCTTGCACCTTCACGCCCTGTGAACACGACCCTGCGTAAAATGTATTTCTTTAAGGTATACAACAGAGTAAATATTTCCTTGCACATGTATGGAGAACGCATTACCATACGAGACAAAATAAGTCAATTCTGTTAAGCTCTGATATATATACATATA
>JAYMFT010106734.1:0-13620 GCA_038088735.1 Panulirus argus | reverse complement strand
TATATGTATATGTTGGTATGTATATATATGTACTGTGTATATATGTGCATGTATGTATATATGTGTGTATGTGGGGGGGATGGGTCTTTCTTCGTCTGTTTCCTGGCCCTACCTCGCTGACACGGGAAACATCGATCAAGTATAATTAATAAGATATAAATATATATATAACATTAATGGGATGGCCTTCATTAGGGCCTTAGATGCTGTGTCATCTCAGCTAAAAAACAAAAACAGTGATGTGAGGTCAAGGTAGCACATACCAGGTAGTGTGAGACAGACGGAAACAGTAAATAGCCAGTGCTAAGAGGTCAGGACAAAGGACATACTAGGTGGTGTTAGTTCAGGACATGAGATATACAAGGTGCTGTCTAGTCACGGGAACAACTGTGTCCCATTAGTAAGCTGTAGGGACACAGGCCTTAACCAGGTAATAAGGAGTCACACACAAGGTGATGAGATCAGAGCAAAACATGTAATAGGAAGTGTGAAGTCAGACCATAGTATAAACCAAGAGGTATGAACAGGAAACAATTGAAACTTACGTTCCAAACTGCAGCGGATATTGGGATCGCCTCGATAACCTTCTGGGCAGTTGCACACTGCACGATGGTTGTGTGCTTTACAGTGGGCTTGCACACCACATGCACCTTGCACGCACACACGCACGCAACTCTGGGAACGACATCTGTAATCACTGGGGCACTCGCCATCACTGAAAGAGATGATTTTTGTCATAAAAAGCATTTCATCAAACTTCTTTTGAAAAAAAAAATTGCTTTAAAAATGTGATGAGCTGAATCGTCATATGAGCCAAGGAATTCAGAAAGAGGGAAGTGATTCTTATTGGTCGACAAACTGCACAGTTTCTGGTTTGCTGAGACTGGATGAAGGTTGGAGGGGGGTGATGTATTAAACTTTATGACGCTCCAGGGCTGACAATAATCATACATATTCTGCAGCTTGCTATCCCATATGATATCCTAAGACTAAATAAACTCGTATCCCTTGAACTACGTATTCTCAGATGGAAATCTAAAACTGAGTACACCATAAAGTTTGGTAAACAGATACACTTGGATGGCACCCTAGAACAAACTATACATCTACTGTAAACCAACACCCACTTTGCTGTTATAAAGCTCTCCCACCTCCATGCCATAGAAATGTACAGACAAGGAAAATGAAAAAAAAAAGAAAAGAATATCAAATAAAAGGATACCAAGTAAAGGCCCACTGAAATGAAATTACAACAGCCCTAGGATTGGCTATACTAAAACAAAGGACCAGACTTTGTTCATAATGCAGCTGGCAATACTTGCTCTCATGTGGCTAACTATATCCAAAAAATGAGATTGATCATGCTCATACAGGTGCTGGCAATAGTCACTGAAGGGTTGATTATACAATCAAGGTTTTGGGTTGTCTGCACTCTGAAGCTGAATGGGGGCAGCATATACTCGCACTGAAGCTGGCTATTCTTACCCTGAGATAGGATATACTCTCACAATGATCCTGATCTTACTCATCCTGGGACAGGATATATTCACTGGATCTGGATATACTCATGCAATAGGTCTAACTACACACACGCACTGGGGCAAGGTGTACTCACTAAGGCTGTGTATACCCTGACATCCTGACATACCTGGACTGGGTATATTTACAATGATGTAAGGTAGAATAATTATCATTCGTGTGAGATGTGCTACACACACACTGAAACTAAGTATACATACATTAGGATGATGTATACAGTCGCTACACTATAGCTAATTCAAGGTGGTGTGTTCTCTTGTTATAAAGGGTTTCTAATCCTAAGATACACTAAAAAATTTTATACTCACAGAGACTAACTGTACTCAAGCTGGAGTTTTGAGTTGATTCAAGCTATATACACTGTGGAGCTAACTATAGTTACACCGGAGCTGTGCTCAAACTAGGGAACTCATACTTACAAGACCCACAGAACCATATTCTCCTCATCCTGGGACTACAGTAATTGTATTCACACTGCAATGAGCTATACTCATCCTGTTACAGTTTATACTGAAGAGACACAAAGGGTCTTTCTAAAATCACATTAGGATGATGCTAATCATGTTCATTTGGGGAGAAAAGAAAGTCATGTATGGGATTAAATATGATTATACTTAAAGTAACTACATTCTCACTAGAGTAGGTTATGACTGTCACTCTGGGGTTTGCCTTATCACACTGAAAGTAATTTTACTTACGAAGTACATTGGGGCTTGCATCCATTGATGGTGTTGCCATCTGGAACGTAGCCATCAATACAGCGACAAAGTGCGATGCCGTAGTTATTCAGAGAACACCTGGTGTTTGGACCACATGGGTTAGGTAAGCAAGGATCCGATGACTGTCTGTCATACAATGGAGGCCTGCTTATAGGCCTGCTTGAGGGCCTGCTTGCTCCAGTAGTGATGCGCTCTTGAGACACAAGTTGTTCATTGGCTGTTGTTCCACCATCAGAAATGTCATCAGGGATTGCCCAAAGTTAGTAATGAGTTACCAGGAACCAGTGGGAACCAAAATAAGCCACCAGATGTCACCAGGAATCATCAAATGCATCAGGATTCCAAGGAAGTAAGAGAGGATGACAAAGATGTGTTAATTTCTCTTGAGTCTTTGACGGTTGTGTTTAACAATATGTTCAAAATTCATATATACAGTAATCATTATTATGTCAAATTATGCAACAAGCAATATCAGTTTCAAACTATAAGATGCATTTTTTTGTAGACTTAAGCATCAGAGACTTCGATAAAAATACTAGGGAATTAATCCCTCTATCCCTAAGGCATAAACACATATAACAAATTAAACAAAAATATATTCTCATTAATATGTGAACACCTACAATTGAAGATTTGGAGTTAAATGTAAATCTTAAGCATTGAAGAGAGACAACAAAATAATTTCATTAATGCATGAGACTCTATAATTAACCTTAAGTTAAAGAGACTGGAGTTAACTATAAGCATGGATAAGAGGACCTGTATAGTTAAAATCAATACTTGGTCCATAACAAGGAAATCTAAGATTGCAGTTACATCTAGTAAGGTAAGGTGAGTGTGACAAGACTGTTACAGCCTCCCCTATTTGCCCTATTACCTTTTAGTAACATAAATACAGCAAATATGTTGGCTCTGTATGTGCCTTTGTTAACTAGTAAATATCATGACTGGACAGATGATTTCGAATATAATGCACACTATCATACTAACTTCACCACAGTTACTTAATACAGCTTACTGTAACCATGAAACATTGTATGATGACAAGCTTACACATGCGAACATATTGAACAAGTACAGATCTGTAATGTTTTCACTATTTCTTTCATCTTTCAGAAAATCATACAAAGGTTTGCTGTGTGGCAGAAAAGCTCGCTTATATAGTATGCTAAGTTCTCAGGCAGTTAGTCTGTTGCATCACAACAAAAACATGGTAAATATCTAAATATCTAAGGTAACTCAAAAGAATAACCGGAGAAATTACCGTGTCATAATGCTTTCATTCTGTCTAAAATCATTTCGCTTTAATCAGTTATTCTCATAGAATCAGTGTCACAAAAGTTGACTAAATTAAGCTAACCATACAAGATGATTTATGAGTTAGCAACAAAAAGAATGTTACGTCACTGAGACAGTAGTTACTGTCGCAGTAATCAGCATACCTAGATAGTTGTATCTGAATCAATTTGGCTCAGTCATACTGCCATAGAATTTATATCAAATAAAATTATCAGAATGTCACACTGACATGAAGAATAACTAATTTCAATTATCGTCAAAGAGGGTAATTATGACCTCAAGAGCATTACATCACACTGAATACGTCATGAAAGAAACGTTGTGTCACAAAATGCCATGTGTGTCAGGAGTCAGTCCGCTTTAAACACCATTACAAGCTGTTCCCAGTCTCATACCAATTTTACATGCATATATATATATATTCCCAATGAGATATACATAAAACACCGTTCGATGCACACTCACACTTACAAGCACGTGATCCGATTGTAAGAAAATATAGAAATTGCGACGTATACTTCCTTATGTAAACACACACACACACATACACATCAGTACAGATATTGTAAAGAAAACGGTAATATCTTCACAGACGCGCCTAGAAAAGAAAATTTGTACAAGAAAAATATGTTAATGAATAGTCTGTTTAAGAGCAGATACGTATCAATACACTGCAGTAGTTTAAAGATGTCAAGCAAAAGAGTACATTCTCCATCACACAATACAACGGCACTATAAGGATGATAGTGCCATGCACTACCAAAATGCGTGTCAACTCTTACCCCCCCCCGTCTCCTAAGCCTATTTTGAATATATATATATATATATATATATATATATATATATATATGGAAAGAGAGTCCTCATAAAATCCCCAAATATAACAGCAGTACCTCAACCTTATTTGCTATAGCTTTTGATCATAGTTTTGTAAGCAATAGCCAGAGTCAAAAGAAATGTCAAAATAAATTTGTTTAAATGACCCTGGGTGTCTAAAGCCATAACATTCAAATACAGATAACATTCAAAGTGATTTCAATCCAGCTGGAACCATTCTGGATATCTTGGTGCTCACCTCGAATGTTGTAATGAATGATATAACTACAGTAAGTGTATGTTAAGATGAGTGACTTTTTGTCCTTCACTCCACAATCAACAACAGATAGGGATGTCAAGGAGCAAGGGTTCTAGAATGAGCAAGTCTTACCAGTGTTACCTAGACATGAAATCATGCAACACAGAAAAACTGGCATATATATCCACTGGTTGCCCCATAAAAGGCACCATGCATTACAGATACTAACAGATTGGAAGAGTGTCGCCAGTGGTTACCCATAAGTGACATGATGCACCAAAGAGACCAGCTGACGGTAGAGTATCATCAGTGGTCACCCCATAAGTGATACCTTGCACCCGAGAGACTGACTGACTGTTAGCGTCACCAATGAATGCCTGTAAGTGACACCGTACCAGCGAGACTGACAAACAGGTGAACTGACACCATGGCATCGTACGAATGACATCATGCATCACAGTAATAGACAGATTGGTCAAGGGATCATTTTTTCTACAACCAGAATTGTTAAATGGAGTGTGTTTATCGTGTTATTTCTGTGAAAGACGATCCTGAAAGAATGTTTCAGCGTGTAATGGGCAGGTAGGCAAACTGAATAAACGTTAAACAATAATTATTACTAAACGTTAAATACTACACTTCAAGCGGTGCGTTTAGTCATTAATTTCTATTATGGACTCTAGAACAGTAGGAACTACGGTGAATATGTAAATTAGAAAAGTAAAGATGAGTCCTCATGTTCCCAGCAACGATGCCATGACCATGGTGGCACGTGTTATTATAAGAGTCACCAACTAGTTAAACACGCCCGAGTGTCAATGACTGGTTATGTATGCTGCTGACTGCCTTTTGATGGCATGTGCCCTGCATCACCATGCAGTCCAGACAACATACTGGATACGGTAGTAAGGGCAGAAGTGCTTACGTCGGTACGATGGATATCGGACGAGGGGCAACAGCGGAGCCGACAAAAAGGCTGAAAATGCAAAACACAGGAGTGTAAGTAGAAGTGAGCAGAATGAAGGATCATGCGTAGGGATGATAGTTTGATGGCTTACATAAGGCTGCCAAACGCCGGTAGTTGTGGGTGCCTCGATGCAAAACAATGGGGGTCAGGGGCCGGTAGCGGGAGCCAAGGAGGCGACCAGAGCTACCACTGGGCCTTCTTCCTCTTTGGCGACCTCCTGCACCCACCATCGTGGGCATACAGTCATACTTCTCACGCCCACCGTCAGACAGTGCGACGGCTGTAAACTTATCTGGACACACACAGGTAGATGTATGGCGGTCTGTGACACACACAGCATTCCCCACACACTGTCCCACATTGACCACACACCCATAAACACATTTCTCGTCCTTGCAGATCTCATTATCTTTACAGTCAGCATTTTGGAGGCAACCCCCTGTAATGGGTGCTGCAGGCCCATTGGATTTGATGTCAGTTTCTTCAGCTTCTGTGACACTAGTGGAGGGAGGCAGTTTCATGGGCTCAGGTGCAGGAGAAAGTGTACCCTTGGGCTGCATGAGTTGTTCTTCATGTTCGGTTAGAATCTGAGGTGGCTGCTTCTTTGGCTCTTCAACATAAGCTGTGGCACCCTCTTCAGTCCCAGAAGGTATATCTTCTGCAGGTGGTCCTGGCAAGTCTTTTGGTTCCATATCCATTTCAAGAACTGGGGCAGATGTTGGAGAAGGAAGAGGTTCAGTCTTTGATACTGGGTTAGGAAGTGGGTGCTTGATAATGGGCTTCAGCGAAGGTGTTGAGGAAAGAAGAGGAGGTTCCGCTGTCTGTGAAGAATTTGGGAGGAGCAGAAGTTTCTCATCTAACATATCCATAGGTGGTTCAGGGTCATGAGGCAAGTCCTTGCTCACTGGTAGTGTAACTGGTGGAGATTCAGTCTTAGACTCTAAAGCTGGAGGTAGTTTTGAATCATTGCTATGTAGCTTTGGCTCCTTTCTGAGGTCAGAAGTCACTGTATCTGGAGGTAAAGGCATGACCATCATTGGCACACTCATTTGAGGATGAGGTGTGCTGGGCTTTGGTCCAGCTGGTAGTGGTAGAGACTTAATGTCTGGAGGTGTAGAAAGATATTTAGAATAATGCTCAGATATCATTGGCTTAGCTGTGGTTATCCTTTTTGCTGTCTCTAATGAATGAAAGGCCTGAGTAATCTTAGGACTTTGTTCTTGAGGAACTACATACCCACAGGCGTACTGAATCCCTTTGAACCAAAGATCAGCTCCAAAGGGCAGTTTGATGAGGGAGGCAAAGGGAGAAACTGCGGCTCTTAGGAGCAAGAAGCTCAGAGTCCCTGTCTGTTGGGGAGAAGACATACTCAAAGGCCTCCAACTCTGCATCAGAACCAGTAAGCTGTTCACCAGGTAGCACAAGCAATATTGTGTTACCCTCAACAATTGCATAAAGAATTTGGTTTTTGAGATGAGAAAGGGAGAAAAAAGAAAAAAATGAGTAACTGCCTACATATGATGAGATTCTGAGAGAGAAAGAGAGAGAGAGAGAAAGAAACTTTTATTTCTTAGAACTAATCAAGAGTAAAACATTTTTAACATCAAGTGAAAAAAAAAATTAAATCCCTCTATCACATGTTTTGTGAACCAGATTAACAAGAAAGAAATAGAAGCAGTTCATAAACACAAGAGAGTAATCATCAACTCTAGATCATCAACAGTCCTGGACATGGAATGTTTTATAGTGGACAATAAACAAAATACACCAACACATGTGATAGCAAGATCAAGTTTTTACATCAACAATCTGTTACATACTCAAGAAGGTCAATTGAATTATGTACTTCTCTGTTTCACAGTCACTAGATTACATGAATACCCATCTAAAAAAAGGATTAACAGAATTATCATTAGACAACTCTAGGAACCCTTCTATGGGCCTTCTGCAGCTTCAGGAAGGTTGTCGATGAAAAGACTGTACTTCTTTCTGATGGTGATTCAGCCTTGCCAAAGGTAACTTCTCATTTACAGTGCAGCCATTGCAGGCAGAGTCCAGTGATACTAATCACTGTGATAATTTATACACATAGTGTTTCAAAAGCAATGCAAAAGTTTGAATTGCATGTCATGAATTTGCATAAGCATACACATGGCTTTGCATATGCAAATTCATAGCATGAAATTTCAGCACTTGATAAACTAAAGCTAAAGAATGAAATCCACGTAAATATGCGCTTTTAAAACACCTTGTGCAAAATAAATTCTAAACATTTACAGTGTATTCAAGATTTTGGAGCGGACAATATATTCAAACTAGTAACAGTTATAAATCATTAATAACTCCTAATATGTGATTTGTTATTGACCATTCTCAGCATGTCAACTATAGCTTGTGACTACTGAGGTGTGACAATAACCACACACTACACAACAAAAATTCACTGTTCTGTTTATAACAAATCACTAAGAATTTGCTATCAAACCACATGCACTGAAGAAAAGGAGATGAACACATAAAGTTGTAGGATCAGTTCCTTTACGCAACCATGACACACGTCGACAATGATCAGATACAACATGATTGAATATAAGTTTGCTTTTACATACCTATAAATATTATATGAATCTGCGAGGCCAGTATCCATAAAATCATCATGAAACTCTGAGAATTCTACACCTTCACGTGTTTCACCTCCTCTTGCAGCATGGAAAACCCGAACAAAGATTACTCTGTGAGAGAACTGGACTACTTTGCACTGATAACTTCATATCATTATGGACAGCAAATTACTACACTGAAGAGGAATATTTTGTTGATATACATGATGATGTGTGTAAACGTGCATATATTTGTGTGTGTGTGGTTGTATGCGTGTTATGGTGTATCTATAGAGCTGTATAAGCTGAGGGTGTATATAGCGTAAATTATGTGAGGGTGTGCACCAGTTTACGACATGTATTTGTAGTGTGTAATCTAACATAACAGACACTTATTCACATTAAAATCCTCATTTGTCTCTGAAGACCACGGCGTCTCCAGCCCAGAAAGTAATGAAAATATGAATATAAAAAAAAGTGCACCTAAACACTAGACTGACAAAGCAACAGAAAAATAATAAATTCTTCACTTCTTTTAAACATCAGTTTTCCTCCACTCTTGTTGACTCTCATATTGTATCTTCCACATCAGCATAATCTTGACCAAAATTAGCAAAATTTTCGCCAGAGTGATCCTTAATGACCAACAGAAACCCTTCATATAATATCCTTAATAACCAATTTTTTTTTTTTATCTATAGACTATACAGTTCACAGACTGATGTAAGAAAAAAAAAGATTTAGTGATATACAATTCTACAAGATATCAAGATATTACTTGTAGAATGGTATAATGATATGGAGTACTTACAAATATGATTACAATTCATGGTTCCTAGATATCTCAAAATTCGTCAGGAAATGGAATAACATATTTGAAATACAGGTATACAATCGTAACCCCTAATGATTTATTTACAAGCCAAGCAACTTGATTTATGTACAAATATGGCTACTGTATTTAAGTAAATATGGATTTATGTACAAGAAGGTAAGTACAGTAAAAAAGATTTTTGATAAAACTTACACTGATGCTGTTGTGCCCATGACCCGCCGACCAGCAGCGCCAACCCAACTAATAACAACCGCATCTCGTATTCTGTGGAAGAAAAGAAAAACGGATTAGGGAAAATGAGAAGAAGTGGCACTGTATATATTTGTGTGCATGCATCATCTCTTAATTATTTTTTGCCTCTGGCTACAAAACTATCATCATTATTGTTATTGTTATTATCATTACCATTATCATCATTATTATTATCTTCTTGATATAAACTGTCCTATATTCATAAGGCTAAATATGTTCTGAATTTCTCCTTAAGAGTACATTACAAATTACTACTTTCATTAAAAATAAGCTTAGTCTAATGTTATAAAATACCACGGAATGAAAAGTATTCTTGCAGAATGTCGTGTTCACATGCCATGTAAAACCCACAAAACATACTTTAGGATACAGTTTCAAGACTTTCTTACCATCTAATTTCACTTCCTTATCAAGAGTGATGTGCATGCAAGTCTACGCGCATGAGCGAAGCCAGAGCATTATCGTGAGTGAACACCATGGTCTGAACTGAACGCGACTGAGAAGTGGAACCAGCGCTCTTTATCAAAACCTGATAACTTTTGTTGACCATACTTGGTGAGCCCAACGGCACAGCTATGTGCAAATTCTTTACAAATGAAAGCAATATCCAAACTTTCCTCACTGTTGCAATCACTTATCATGTACGAGGGAAGAGCACAGACAATAAAATCTGTACAGTACAGTGTAATGAAATGACTTCCATTCCAATCGTCAAAACATGAAGCATGCATCACATTATGGCTACTTCTCCATGGGGGCCAGCAACCGCCCCCCCCCCTAGAAAAAATTGGAGCCCCACCCACACCCACACAGGTGGCGCCCTTGTCGAATATGGATGTAACAAGGTCGCCCGCAAGTTACCACCAACATCTAAGACCCTTTGCCAACTCACTCTCACCCCTCCTTGGTTTTTACACTCAATCCCAGTTTTGCCTTTAGCATAGGCCTTTATCAAAGCGCATTTACATAATGCAGGGTAAGTAAGATTATGGGAGTATTTGTAAGCAAATGCATCCTAACAAGAAGATAGATATACAAGTCCAAACGACTGCCCATAGGACTGTGATATAAATTCATAAGAGAATATTACGAAACCCTCTACAAAAACGTTTATACTGAATATTACAATTGAGAGGATATGAAGATCTAGGACAATGTGGGGTTAATTCATGTAAAAGTGGATGAAACACTTGGAAAACCAACCCCCACCTAACTTCCCCTAGCAGCCAAGACAATCAAATTTTCAATATTCTAGACTCCCATGACGGGGTATCATGCTCCATGCTTGCGTATGTGAAGATTTGAATTTAGCGCACTGGCTGGAGGCTCGGTGGCTAAGCGTAGGGGCACGCGAGTCTACGAGCATTGTTGACGAGAGGAGATTTCGGGAGGACAACACTCGTTGTGTTCGCGGGAAGGGACTCTGTCGGGATTCGCAGGTATGTCAAGGCTGTCGATGTTAACTAGGTGTTGCAGGAAAGGATGTAAGTTGTGCTTATGTGCTGACAATAAAGTAAGGAAGTCTGATAGCAATGGAAATCGGGTTTGCAGGAGTTTCTGAGAGGAGGGCGTGTGGAAGACGCCTGGCGACTGCGTTGACCTTGAGTCGGCACTGTGAGCGAACCTCTCGTATCACCCTCTCAGTTCGACTGGCCTGTGCTTTATGCCATACTGACTATCAACCTCAGTGGGTGCCCGTTGGTACGGAAGGGCTAGAGATTGGTGTATGTCCACGGCGCCAGGTGATCGCGAGAAAATTACACATCCTTGGCTGGACGGCAAGACCACCGCCGATGGTGCAACCATATGACAGACCAAAGGCCTGTTCTGACCACCACCCAAACAGCCTTTCCATGTGGTCTCCAGCAGCAGACCATATTACTCCTGGTATACCTCGTTAAAATTCATAGCAACTGGATAAAGTGAGGTGATGTT
Organism: Panulirus argus; assembly: GCA_038088735.1. NCBI lineage: Eukaryota > Metazoa > Arthropoda > Malacostraca > Decapoda > Palinuridae > Panulirus > Panulirus argus. The sequence goes on along the minus strand of JAYMFT010106734.1, from coordinate 2,399 downwards.
TACATCCATTTTGAAAATTTTCAGGTGTTTCATCTACTTTTACATCAAATTACTCCACAATTTCCATGATCTTATTTACCTGAATCCAGTATTGCAGAATAGAGTACAGTGCTCCAAATACCACTTTGTCACTCTTCTATTCTCTAAATACTATAATATCACAGGTACATAAAATCACTTAATAACCAAAGATCGAATCTAAAAAAAATAAAATATCGACTGCAAATTAAAAACCAGCAGCAAAATATTTCACAGTGTTGGAAAAATAATTACACAATTGGTTATGTAGAAACCTATTGGAATAGTTCGACATGGTTAACATTCGTAATGTATCACACGTTAACACACGCCCCTTGAGGTTATTTTTCATAAATTTATTTGCTTTCATCGTAAAGGCTGTTGACAGTCAAATTCTACAGTAGAAATAAAGAAACTTTGACGCTCTACTGCCGTCAACGACATCAAGATTTCTGTTTAACACTCGTGGCCTCGGTGGCCATCTTGGGTGTCATATTCATATAGCAAGGCACTACAGACATAAAGAAAATATTACTGCAAACATTTACGTAAGAGACATATTTGAAAATAATTGAGATATTCCTTAAACTGCCCATTGAATATTATTTTTCTGCATTTCAATTACTAGTAGAATTAGTACTTAAGCTCGTAGTTAATTGCGACAGGCACAGTCCACCAAATATGGATTCCTCTTCCTAAACCGGACTGAGTCAGGTATCTTTAAAGAGCTCCACCTACATCTTTAAACCCAGCCCCCACCAGCCTTTCGTGTAATGTAGACCTCCGTCAGTACACTTGTACTCTTATCATATATTTACATTACATTGATACTGTAATCGTGAAACAGGAAAATAGTACTGATACGCGCGTGCCAATTTGCACACTCTTTCGTTTAGGTCAAATACTATACACTACGTACGCCACAAAAATTTTAATCTAGTTATTTACGTAGCGTCGAAATAAGTGCGAATTTGGATACATTTTCGTATCTCGAGACAAAAATGAAATGTAGACGACCAAAAAGAAATGCTTCTCCCGACAGGACCCACCTAGATAATGGAAATAACGACTTACAGGTACCTTATATATATATATATATATATATATATATATATATATATTTTTTTTTTTTTTTATGGTGTCCAGTCCCTAAATGGCGCAGCTTTTGATATTGCCGGACGTGGCTCCCCCCGTCTGACTCCTACTCCATCTTCTAGCCAATGAAAAATCAGTAACTCGTAAACTCCGCCCGCTATGAGTCGCGCTCAAAGCTCTTTCATGAGCGCCGTAATTCCTAGCATTATTTAAGACGTCATTAAAGCATGTGTAGTTTAATACTCTTGAGAGGTAAAGCTCATCCAATTTGTAGAAAATGCCAGTTAACATGCGACAAAACATCCTTGAAATCTCGTCGTCGGGTAATAACAGAGGACGGCGGTACGAAGAGCACGGGACATTCGTGGGCGTTGTTTCGTAAGGACTTCTTAAAGGTGGAAGTCTGTTTACGAAATGGGGGACCCGACACGAAAGATCACAAGTTTTCGGGAGTGGATGATGTGGGTTCGCCTCACCTACTGGTGCTCGGTTCAGTATTCACGGTTAGTGGATAAGGTAGTGGTTATTTTGCCGACTAGTCGGCACCGGAGTTAAATGCGATTTTACCAATCAGTGTATATTAACTTTGTTATCGGTTTGTCGACTTTTCCTACAGATGATTAGTTTTTGTGATTATCCAGATTCACTGAGATGTTGATGAGCGAAGAGATCTAGTCCAGGTGTATTGCACTCAGTGAGGTAACGCAAGAACTGACACCCATCGCCATTTTGAAGTCAAGGAAAATGGTTAGATTACCAAGAGAGACTAATCAGCCAAACCTAATCCTTAAACGGCTGGGTCCCAGATCCTAGTCTGCCATGGCCTAACATCAACGTAGTCCAAGCCTACTTCAACTAGCCCCCTAGCCTACCCCAACGAGGTCTTAAAAAAGCCTACCTCAACGTAGCATTAGTCTACCTGAACGTAGCCCTAATCTACCGGAACGTAGCCGGAGCCTACTTCAACGTAGCCCTAGCCTACCTCAACATATCACTATCCTGCATCAACATAGCCCTAGCCTACCTCAACGTAGCTCCTAGCCTTCCTCAACATAGCCCCTAGCCTACCTCAACGTAGCCTTATCTCAATAGACCATGACTTCCCTAACCTTGTGTGACGAAATCAAACCCACCGTAACATAACCCTAGCCTATCTTAACTGAGCCAACCCTTTATCATCGTAACTCTAGCCTACTTGATACGTAAAGATGATTATGTCGAAAGGTTAACCAGGCAAAATAACGTTTGATCCGCCAGTGCTGTATAGTCGGCAAAATAGCCACTAT
>JAYMFT010106713.1:0-13621 GCA_038088735.1 Panulirus argus | reverse complement strand
CAACAACACAGTCACCCCCTTTCTTAATAAATTCAACTGCAATACCATCCAATCCTGCTGCCTTGCCGCATTTCATCCGCAAGTCTTTCACCACTTCCTCTCTCTTCACCACACCACTCTCCCTGACTCTCTCACTTTGCACCCCACCCCAATCAATGCAACCTACATCTGCGACTCTATCATCAAACACATTCAGCAATCCCTCAAAATACTCACTCCATCTTCTCCTCACTCCATCACTCCCTGTTATCACTTCCCCCCTTACTCCCTTCACTGATGCTCCCATTTGTTCTCTTGTCTTACGCACATTATTTACCTCCGTCCAAAACGATTCTCTCTCACCCCAACTCTCTTTTGCCCTGTTTTTAAATTTTTGCACCTGCCCTATCCCTGGGGATAGGGAAAAAAGAATACCCCACGTATTCCCTGCATGCCATAAAAGGCGACTGAAAGGGGAGGGAGTAGGGGGCTGGAAATCCTCCCCTCCTGTTTTTACTTTTCTAAAAGATGGAACAGAGAAGGGGGCCAAGTGAAGATTTTTCCTCTAAGGCTCAGTCCTCTGTTCTTAATGTTACCTCGCCAATGCCAGAAATGGTGAATATGTATGAAAAAAAAATATACATACATATATACACGTGCACATTCGTACTTTCTCACCGTCATCCATTCCTGGCACCTCACTGCCCCACAGGAAACAGCATCGCCACCCCATCCATCAGCGAGGAAGCGCTAAGAAACAGATGAAGAAAAGTCACATCCACTCACGCTCATCTTCTAGCTGTTATGTGTTATGCACTGAAACCATAGCTCCCTATCCACATCTAGGCCCCATGGTTTACCCCGGATGTTTCACATGCCCTGGTTCAGTCCACTGACGGCACGTCAACCCTAGTATACCACATCGTTCCAATTCACTCTATTCCGGGCATGCCTTTCACCCTCTTGCATCTTCAGACTCAGATGACTTAAAATCTTTTTCACTCCATCCTTCCATCCCCAATTTGGTCTCCCGTTTCTCCATGTATCCTCCACGTCTAACATAGATATCCTTTTTCTCAACCTTTCCTCACTCCTTCTCTCCATATCTCCAAATCATTTCAGCATACCCTCTTTTGCTCTCTCAACCACACTTTTTATTACCAGAAATATTTCTTACCCTTTCCTTATTTATTTGATCAAAGCAACTCACACCACGTATTGGCCAAAAGTTTCATTTCCAATACATCCACCCTCCTCTGCACGATCCAATCTTTATAGCCCATGCCTTACAACCACATAATATTGTTGGAATTGCTATTCCTTCAAACATACCCATTTTTGCTCTCAGAGATAATGTTCTCTCTTTCCACACATTCTTCATCACTCCCAGAACCTTTGCATCCTCCCCCATCCTATTACTCATATCTGCTTTCATGGTTCCATTCACTGCCAAGTCCACTCTTAGATATCTAGAACGCTTCACTTCCCCAAATTTTTCTCTATTCAGACTTATATCCCAACTAACATGTCCCTCAACCCTGCTGAACCTAATACCCTTGCTCTTATTTTCATTTACTCTTAGCTTTCTCCTTTCACACGCTTTCCCAAACTCAGTCCCCAACTTCTGCAGTTTCTCGCTCAAATCAGCCACCAGTGCTGTATCATCGGCGACCTACAACTGACTCTCTTCCCAGGCACTCTCATCCCTAACAGACCACATACTTGCCCCTCCCTCCAAACCTCTTGCATTTACCTCCCTAACCACCCCAGCCATAAACATATTAAACAACCATGGTGACTTCACATGCATATACACATGTACATATTCACACTTGCTCACCCCCATCCACTCCTGATGCCACCCTGACCCACGGGAATTAGCATCGCCACCCCTGCACTGGCGAGGGAGCACAAGAAGACAGACGAACTGCCACATTCACTCACACTGAGTCTCTAGCTGTCATGTGTAATGCACTGAAACCACAGCTCCCTTTCCACATCCCAGCCCCACAGACCTTTCTTTGGTTTACCCCAGATGCTTCACATGCCCAGTTTCAGTCCATTGACAGCACGTCGACCCTGGTATACCACATCGTTCCATTTCACTCTATTCCGTGCGTGCCTTTCACCCTCCTGCATGTCCAGGCCCCAACTGCTCAAAATCTCTTTCACTCCATCCTTCCACCTCCAATTTGGTCTCCCACTTCTTGTTCCCTCCACCTCTGAAACATATTTCTTTGTCAACCTTTACTCTCTCATTCTCTCCATATGCCCAAACCATTTCAACACATCCACTTTTTGTTTTTCATTTGGTTTCTCAACCTCTATTTTATTTTCTCTAAAGTGAAAATCAACTATCTCTCTTTCATCATTATCATATTTCATTCTCATACCTGTTTCCCAAAGCCATAGGCTGCTGCAAGCTACTGGTCAGACATCTCCCATCCTGACATTACTTTTTCTTTCTCATGCTGACTTTATCTTTGTATGATCATTTAAACTTCTTGACAAATGTTTATTTGAAAAAACATTTTATTCATCACACTTGTTTCTTCATGGTTTTGTGTTTATTACTGAAAAAATACCACTTGCCGCTACCTGTGTCTTGTCCTGTGTCCGAGGGCATTCGAGTTATTGGCTTGTCTGCAGCGAATACTTTACTTAATTTGTTCAACATTTCTCTGAAACAACTGTACTATTTCTTTCAACTTTACCTTGAAAGATGCAATATCACTTCATACTTTTCCTATTTCTTTTCTTGTACTATACTATGGAGACAAAGTAGTAGAAACTTCTTTCAGGTGATAACACCTTGACCAGTCTGGAGGATTCCTTCGGTCAACTGGAACTGGCACTCCAGTGAATAGAAAACTTTATCTTCCTTTAGGTTTTCAGAATCACTTGATATGTCAGTGATTCATTAATGATATATGTCATAGTGTAACTAAACTAACTCAGCAGTAGAAAACCAAGTATATGTTTTGACTGTCTTGAGTATTTACTGTTTCTTTGAGCAACATGCTTGCATGTGTCCTGCCCACATCTCTTGCATAATTCACATATAAAAATAATGCATGGTACTGATATTATTCAGTACATTCTTGACTAATTCAATACACTAAAAGTAAATTACAGAGTACTATATTAAGAAAAATGTTATACAGGAATATGAATTACAGAAAGAGTACATATCAAGAAAACTGCTGTAATAGAAATATGAACTGTACAGCAGTGTACACTTTAGAAGGTTTACAGTCCAGGGAGGTAAGTAGTCAGTTGTTTCAATCTTAAAAATGTACATCTTACTAGGTGAATGATACAGTATATTGTATTCTTTATATATCTGTTTTAACAAAATTCTCCTCAGTTTCTTCTTACCTTATATATGAACTAATGGCTATCAGCATATTCAGAAAAAATATAGGAAAATCTTACCTAGCACCCGGAGTTACATCGCTCCTTTTCATAACATTTCTTTTTCACTTGAAGAAAAATAATGAATCTTTTATACATCTTTATACACAATTCTCTTTAGTAGGTTTATGACTAATTCATGTACTCATAATGATTTACAAAGCATAAAATATAAAGAAATATACTGTAACAGAAATATGGGCAGAACAAGTGTAAAGTTTGGAACTTTTCTTGTTCAGGGAGGGACATCCAGAACTGTTATCTCACTGTTTAAAACATACACCTTACCCAGTGAATGATACAGTAAATTGTATTCATTGAATATTTTTTAAATATTTCTTTTTAGAAGACTGAATAATCAGTGCACTGAAAATAAGTTACAATTCATGAAAAATAACGGAAACGTGAGTGGCACAGTAGACCACTTGCAATTCAGGTAGGTTAGGCAAGGCGAGTTACTTTATTTCTGTCAAAAACATTCTTTTTTTCACTGAAAGATGTTATAAATTCTATCTATTCAATACTCCACAGGTATTTTTTTTCTATGTAGATTTCTTCTGTAGGTTCTAACCTTATGCATGGGCTAAAAATGACCTACTTATTCTGAAGGAATTCAAGACAAAACCTTACCTAGCCTATCCCTGAGCTCGAAATAAGTGTGGAAGTGACAAATGGATACCATATTTCACACTTTAAAATTTCATTGTTGCCAGTTACCCTATAATACACCAAAGGGGAAGGAAGCTTACTGGAACATGAATCTGATAGCAGCAGGAGGGATATCTGTGCATCTGGCAGCTACAATTATAAACAGGAAGAAATATGATACAATTCTGATAACAAGTAGTGATTAAAACACAATAATGATAATTGTGATATTCTATTTTGGCCCCATGATGAAACCTGTGTTAGAAAGTTTCAAACTATCATACTGATGAGGAAAGTTACAAGGACTACTGCTACTAACAAAGTTTCATTTTTCTTCTTTGATGATCTCTGTTATTTTGACATTATGACAGTATGCTGAGTATAGAAGAACAGTCATTCTTATTATTCTATTTTTTTGTAAAAATCTTGAGGGAATGCAAAATTAGACCAAGCTTAGGACTTAAATGGTTAAAGAGGGAAATATAATGATGGCAAAACCTCTATGCAAGCATAAATCAATCTAGTATAGCAGATATACAAAAAATGGCACATTCGAAACCAATACACCAAACAAATAGACCAGTTAGCTAGCATGGCATATAATAAAAAGTACTCAAGGGTGATGATACATTATGGAACATCATGCATTATGGAACACTATGTTTGTAACAATTTCATATGCAAAGGCTAGCACAGACTTGTATTAGTTCACTAAACTGATACATTAGAATATGAAGGAAGATAATGCACACTGTTTTCAAGAGTTTCTTAAAGTATTTGAAAGAGTAAAATATGGAGTGTTATGACTGAAAATGATGAGATGAAACATGAAAAGAAAATTGGGAAAGTAGATTATAAGAGGTTTTAACACTTAATCTGCTCCCATCCTCTTCTAACAACCATTATACGACTACTCTCATTGTTGTATGACAATCTAAAGTTTCCCATCTCCATTTAAAATTCCAGCAGACTTCCTTCTATCACTTCCCATAAATGTCATTAAAAGCCTACAGCCACAACTGGTAAAAATATCATGCATCCCAGTAGTCACCCACACCATGTCAGAAGGCATGCATGTATGTCATATGGGCAAAATGCCAGATGTTGGTGTTCACTGTTGCAGTTAGAATAAAAGAAACAACTTTTGAAGTATATCTATGTTGATATTTCTAGTTTAAACAAGGTTATATGTTCACTTATTTATGGTAATATAGTTCCGTGTACACAACACAAAAACATGTGAAAACATGTAATGTATACAACATAAAATGCGGACAAGATAAGCAAAAAAACATGTATGTTGATATGATGATCATACTAGTCTGTGATGATAGATGACAGTTATGCAGGTGAAATTGTAATTCAGTAGTTCATATAATTTTATCTAACGTGTAATCTTTCAAAACATGCCGCACTACATGTTTTACAGAGACAATCCACCTCATCAGGTGCAAACAAACCATAAAGTTTTTAAATACTAACACTAACAAACAGACTCTGTCTTGTTCGTGCTATGGTGAGGTATACAGTCGCTATGGCACTAACAGGATGGAGTTCATGTGTTGGGGTTAGGATCTGAAAACTTTACAAACTGTTTGCAACTGATGAGGCAGACTGTCTCTATGAAACATGTAGTGCAGCATGTACTGAAAAATTATGTTTAATAAAATTATCGCAACTCCTACTGAACAGTGATTTCATCTTCATACAAAGATGTATATGTAGCGTGAAATCACATCTTGAAAAGAAATCATAAATTGTGCAGTGTGTTAGAATACAGAATGCAATCACTTACAAGAAACACAATGATTATTACAAAATGTACTTATATTGATGGAGAGCATTAATGTCACCATCTAAATCCAATCAACAACCTCCCATAGCAAGAAAGAAAAGTATTTTATTTATTTATTTATTTTTTTTTTTTTTGGCATTTTCATTCATTAAGCATGACATGAACATATTCAATAAGGAAAAAAAGCCTTCTGAATTCCCCCAACATACGGAATGGACCATGGAGGCAAAACTTCTGTTTATGGGTCAGCCAACTAAAAATTCAGAGGTGATATGTCTGTCAACAAAGAAGTGCAATCAGGTATACCACAAGGAATGGTATTCGCTTAAATAATTTTTGTAATCATAATTTCACAATTAGATATGAATGTGAGAGAGACAATAATCAAGTATACCGCAGATGATGCAAGAAAGCAAACCAGCAAGAAAAGAAAAAGAGAAAAAATTAAAGGCCTGATATTATCTACAAATGGGTGGAAGAAAGCCTAAAAGGTATTCAATTAGGATATATCAGAGCAGATATAGTTTGGGATAGGGGAGAAAGAATACTACCCACATGTCCCCTGCATGTCAAAGAAGGTGACTGAGAGAGGCAGATGGGAGGGGCCTTTCTTTTATCTCACCTTCTAAAAGATGGAACAAAAGAAGGAGCGAAGCAAGGACTGCTCATCCTCCTTGAAGGGTCTGGCTGGGGTGTCTGAATGTGTGTGGATATAGCCAAGATGAGAAGAAAGGAGTGATAGATAGTATATTTGAGGATTGGAACCTGGATGTTTAAGTCCTGAGTGAATCAAAGCTTAAGGGTGCAGAAATGTCTTAGGGGTAAAGTTGGGGGTTTGTGTGAGAGCTAAAACTAAGGATGGAGTAGCACTACTGCTGAAGGAGTTGTGGGAATGTGTGAAAGAGTTTAAGGAAATGATTTCCAGACTGATGTGGGTAAAAATGAAAGTGGATTACTAGAGATGGGTGATTATTAGTGCTTATGCACCTGGCCATGAGAAAATGAAGAAGAGAGGAGAGTGTTTTGGGAGCAGCTGTGTGGGTGTACACATCAGCACTTTTGATGCAAGAGATCAAGTATGTGATGGGTGACTTAAATACAAGAATGGGTGATACAACAGTAAAGAGCACAATTGAGGAGCATGGAGTATTCAGTACAGCAAAAAGAAATGGTGAATAGTATGTGGAATTGTGATGAAAAAGGAATGGTGACCAGGAAAATATGGATTAAAAAGAGAGACAAACATAGTATATGTTGGTGAGAAGGAAAGATGGTCAACAAGCATTATTACATTACATACTAATTGATAGGCATGCCAAAGGGACACATGGATGTGAAAGTGCTGAAAGTGACAGCTGGTGGGATCTCTGATCACTACCTGGTGGAGGCAAGGATGAAGATTTCTGAAGGTTTTCAGAAAAGAGGGAATGATGTGAGTGAGAAAAGGGTGGGGAAGTGAGTGAGTTTGGAAGAGACTTGCTTGAAAAAATATCAGGAGAGATTGAGTGTAGAGTGGCAAAAGGTGAGAGTAAATGAAGCTAGGGGAGTACGTGAGGAATGGGGGGTATCTAAGGAAGCAGTACAGGCATGTGCTAGGGAAATGTGTGACATGCAGAAGGCTGGAGGTGGGCAGGTGAGAAAAGGTAGTGAGTAGTGGGATGATGAAACAAAACTGCTAGTGAAAGAGGAAAGTGGGATGTATGGTTGGTACTTACAGGAAAGGGATGCGAATGATTGGAAGATGCATGACCAAAAGCATCAGGAAGTCAAGAGGATGGTTCAGGGGTTGAAAAGAATGGGCAAATAAGAGTTGGGGTGAAAGAGTATCAGCAAACTTCAGAGAGAATAAGATATTTTGGAAGGAGGTTAATAGTGCAAGAAAAACAAAAGAACATATGAGAACATCAGTGAAAGGGGCAAATGGGGAAGAGGTAACAGGCAGTTATGAGATGAAGAGGATACAGAGTGGGTACTTTGAAGGATTGTTAAATCTTTGGTGACAGCAGATGTTGGGTGTTTGGATCAGGGAGGTATGCACTGTGAGAGTCATGGGATGTGGTTTGGTGATGAGATAAGAGGAGTTAAAAGCCATGTGTAAATTGAAAATGTGGCACGGTAACACAGCAGAATTCTTAAAAAATGGGTGTAGGGGATGCCTGTGTTGTTGACTGATCTGTTAGGATTTTCAATGTATGTATGGATTGCAGTGAGGTGCCTCAAGATTGGCAGAATGCATGTATAGTGCCAATGTTTAACAGTATGGGAGTGACAGGTGAGCCTTCGAATTACAGAGGTACTAGTTTGTTGGTATGCAACTGTGAAGTTGCTTGGAAAAGTACTGATTGAGAGGATGGTGGTATGCATAGAGCATCAGATTGGGGAGGAACAGAAAGCTTCAGATTAGGGAGAAACAAAGTGGTTTTGGGAGTGGTAGAGGATGTGTGGATCAGGTTTTTGTTGAGAAGAAAGTGTGTGAGAAATACTCATAAAAACACGATGATCTGTACATGGCATATATGGACCAGAGAAAGCATATTATAGCACTGATAGAGATGCTGTGTGGAAGGTGTAACACATATATGATTTGGGAGAAAAGCTATAAGAAGTAGTAAGGAGTTTTTATCAGGAAAGTATGGCATGTGTACAAGCAGTTAGAAAGGAGGGTGAATGGAACCAGGTGACGATGGGCCTGCAGCATGGTTGGGTAATGTCAACATGGGTTTTTGTTTATGGATGGGGTGGAGAGGGAAGTAAAGGCATGAGTCCCAGAGAGAGGGATGTGTTTTCAGTCTGTTAGGGTGAGGGTGCCTAGAAAGGGGTGAAGGTGCCTAGAAAATTAGTCAGCTGTTTGCTAATGACAAGGCACAGGTGGCAGATTCTGTTGAGAAACTGCAGAATCTGGTGGCTGAGTTTTGGAGAATGTGTAAAAGTAAAATGTTGAGAGTAAATGTGATTAAAAACAAGGTCATTAAGGTTCAATAGTGCAAAGAGATAGGTTAGCTGTAAGAATAAGTTTATAACGAGAAAACTTGGAGGAAGTGGGGTGTTTTAGATACCAGGAAGTGGACATGGCAGCCAATGGAACAAAGGAAGCTGAGGAGCATCATAAGGAGGTGAGGGGGTGAACATTCTGTGAGCACTGAGGAATGTGCAGTAAGAGAGGTTATCATTTGAGAGGGTAAAAATGAGTATGTTTGAAAGTATAGTAGTCCCAATGATGTATGGATGCAAGGCCATGGGCTATAGGTGAGAAAGTACATTAGAGGGCGAATGTGTTGAAAATCAAATGTTTGAGGACAATATGTGGTGTGAGGAGGGTTAATCAAGTAAGTAATGTTAAGGTTAGAGAGGTGTGGTAATAAAGATCTTGGTTAAGAGCAGTGAAAGGTGTGTGCTGAAAAGGAATGGACATATGGAGAATGACTGAGGAGAGAATGAGAAAGAGGATATATGTCAGAAGTGGAAGGGACATAAAGGGCGAGACCAAACTGGTGGTGGAAGGAAGAAATGATTAAGATTTTCAGCACCCAGTGCTTGACCAAGCAGGCAGATGAAAGGCATGCACACGATAGAGTGATTTGGTAAACGGGGAACAACATGTTTTCAGTGGACTAAACCAGGGCATATGAAACAGGTGAAGGAAACCACGGAAAGGTCTGTAGGGGCCTGGTTGTGGATAGGTGGCTGTGATTTTGGTGCATTACACATGACAGTTAGAGAACAGATGTGAACGAATGAGGCCTTTTGTTCATCTGTTCCTGGCGTTATCTCGCTAATGAGGGGAAAAAATGAGTATGACAGAAAAAGATGTTATGGAATGATTGACAATATATCAGTATCTTCTTACATGGACCCCACAGGGAAAGAAATAAAAGTAGAAAATATCAAAGTCCTAGGTATTACTGCAAGTGAAATACTTTAATTCAAGGAGTTTGTATAATAATAAGATGATGCTTTCACGCTATAAAATGAGTGGTACAATAATGATAACTTTCTCAACATGAGCCAGGAAGATAATGGTGAAAATGTTCAATCATATAAAAAGCAAAATGGAATCCTGCTCTGCTGTATGGTTACCAGCTGAAAAGATGGAAATCAAGAAGTTGGAAAGAAAGAATATAGACACACTTCACAAGCAAAACTGGTGGTCTGGAGGATGTGAACAACCACTAGAGGTTGAAAGAACTTGATTTCTGTAGTCTAGAATGAAGGGAAAGATACATGGTAATACTTGCATAGTAGTAAATCAAAGACATAAAGAGTAACATTTTAAATCTGAAAAGCATTTCAGAAAAAAAAATACATAAGGCAAAATTGAGTGTCTTGTAAAAAAAAAATCTCAAAAGATTACATATGCAATACCAGCAGAAATAGGAAACATGCAAGGAGTAACTACAGAATTTCAAAAGAAAAATAAACTCATGGCAGAAGTCTGTCCTAGATGAACCTTGGGTATATAACTATACAAGAGGAGTGGAGGCAAAAAGAAACTGTAATTCAACAAGCAAGACATGCAGCACGTGCTCTGCACTAGCCCTGCTATTGGCAAAATCTCATCAGTGATATTTATAGGTACACAGGTAGACCTTCTCTTTGGCCCTTCACTCTCCCAATGACCTCAGAAGCTAGTGTGGGCCTGTGGTTCAGTGGTATGGCATTTACAATGTAAGGAGCAGTGGATAATACCCCTTCTTGCTATAAAGTTCTGTATTTTTCCTTTCCTGATAAAGTTAGCTTAAGGAAAAGCATTTTGACTCTAAGTATTATACTTCATACCAAGTTTTTTCTTACAAATTTTGATGGTTCTAACTTGTTCAACAAAAAGTGAGATTTACAGACAGCACTGTAGGGGAAAAAAAAAGGAAGGTAATCTCCTGTGGTGCCTGTTTGCCTCTGCTTGTGAGACTGGTTTGTGTACTCAGGGTCATAGTTCTCTCTACCTGGTCAAGAAAACTGTAGTGTTGGAACAATGAAACTATTCAGATTTTTACCATATTTTTTTTCTCTTGTTTTCTAATGCTATATCTCTAACAAAATGCTTGTATACCTGGTGAGTACCTGATAGGTCTAGTGAACTCTGGACTCTAAAAATGCAACACATTCTTTTTCCATCATTTGCACTAGTACATGCTTTCAAGAATTAGGCAATTACATGGGAAATCATTACCAAGACCTCCTTTGATAAGGCTCTTTAAACTAACTCCAGGTATTCAGGTATTCTTCTCACTAGATAGTGTGTGCTAAATTTAAAATTTGTTTCACTTATTAGCTTTACTTTCATCAACTTAAGAATTTTCTTACAGATGGCCAATTCAGTGTACTACACCAGCAGTTATGTGGTAGTTTAAATGCCAGACATCAAACATCCATACTTATCCTGGTCTTACAAGAAGTGTTCCCATAGTGTGTCTATACACACGGACACTACACATGCACTGTACATGAGATAGCCATACCAAAGGCAGGATCCTTCAGTGCTTGTTTAAGTTACTGCTTACCCTTAGTCTAGTGAAAAGATGGAGACAATCAAGACCCAACAATAGGAGAATACTCTGTATATAACACCCTATTCAAGATAAAAAAACAACATTTGCATGAATATAAACAAAAAAATACATAAACAATGAAAGAACTTCAAACCAGGCCACACTAGATTTAAAAAAAAAAAAAAAAAAAAAAAAAAAAAAAACAAATTTCCAACGTAATAAATTACTGTGTTTATCTGAAAACATCAGATATGAAATCTGTGCATATTTTCATTATATGCCATTGGCCTTTCCAATATGCACAAGAAGTGAGGCTGTGGTGTGTTCAAACAGCTCTTAGGAATCAATAAATCCTTCTACACCACCATTTGTATGTCTGGAATAGAAATTACACTAAAAGCATTCACCAGTACTTTCAAGGGGAATGCACAAATTAAAAACCAATTCACTTGCCTCTTACCTTTTTCACTCTCTTCACTGGATTCAACAGAAATGCGAGGGACTTGTTGGGAAGGAGATCCACTCCTTGCTTTCATCACAGAGTCATCTTTAGGGGACCCTGAATTTTGAAAAGGTAAGCAATAAATACAAAATCAAGCCATAAAACACAAGTATAGTAATTACATTACTGTAAACCCCTCAGAATTACATTCCAGTGGGTAGATCATGTAACTATTAAGAAAATTTGTAGCTGAAAAATAAGCAGCTGTCCATCTCAGTCACTATGGGAGCGAGAAAAGGAGAGACGAGGACACATCAAGACATTCAATTACATACGCAACTGGTAAAATCAAATATTGCTACAATGTTTCTCTCCTCAAGTTGCTTAAGGCTGCAGTCCAGAGATCTATGTAGCCATTACATCCAGACAGATCTAGCAAACTTTGTAAGTACTTGTCCCAATCCTTTCTAAATTTCCGAATTGAAAAGTCCAAAATGTTCTTAATGTATCAAACTACTTTGGGCCTTGGATGTTTATATCAACTTCACTTACTAGACTTGTTACACTTTTCAATAGCAGTGTTAATACCACTAGGCTCATTAATCTCGTTCAATATTTAGTCTTCCATGGCTGCCACACCAACACACATACACACACACACACACACACACACACACACACACCCACACACACACAAAGAAAAAAAAAGAAGAAGGAGCTTGTTACCCCTTTCAATACCAGAGGTAATATTCAGTCTTCCTTGGCAGCCATGCCAACACAACACTATCTGTGAGTGCAAACTGGAAGCATTGCCTTATGGGAATTTACAGGTAATATTCAGTCTTCCATGGCAGCCATGCCAACACAACACTATCTGTGAATGCAAACTGGAAGCATTGCCTTATGGGAATTTATAAGTATATATTACCTTAAATCCTGCAATATAAGAGGCACTTTCTCACAGAAAATATCTCCAAAAATCACCCAGCATCTTACATGTCAATGGTTAAGGATAAACTATGGTTAGACCTAAACTTATATATCAATGAGTAGACCTAATCTAAACCCAAATTACCCTAATTGCCACTCTGGTATCCTGACGAACCATGTAGTATACATGATTACAAATTATCATATAAAAAGTAATTGAAATAAATGAATATATAAAAACTAAGTCAGTAAAACCATCAAATGGATTCATCTCCTTATCTGTTGTTACCAGACTGCCTGCATGGGTTAAACTAAGAGTGAAAAGTCACCTTAGGCAAAGATGTATCACACAAAGTAGAGTCTTGCCAAAGAACTTCTTCTAAAGGAGTCCATCATTTCCCTATTACTTGAAGTAGTGCAACCTTGGAGCTGCAGGAGCTATTGGAATAGAAATCCTGGAGTACCCAAAAGCATTTCAAGAAATGGGTTCATGGGCAATAATAAATAAATAATCTCTTTATTTCCTATTACTTAATAAGTTTACTATTTGTATATATCATTTTCTCCTCCATTCATATCATATTTCTTATAAAAAACAAACCCTCAATGGCTTTCTAAACAAAAATTAAGAATAAAATGAGAGATTAACCTTAGATCTGAGAAAGCCATTTGCAGACTCCAATGGTGTAGCAGTTTGCATTCCTGACTGTGACGCATTCACAGGTCGCCGAGGGTCAAGCACATAGGTTTGAATTCTGGTAGCAACATTCAGTCCACAGTCAACCCAGCTGTTCATCCAACCCAAGGGGTTGGTCAATAAAATGGGTACTTGGCTCAGGCTAGGGTATATAACTGAAAGTGGATGGTGAGAGATGGGTGATCATTAGTGCTTATGCACCTGGTCATGAGAAGAAAGATCTTGAGAGG
>JAYMFT010106702.1:0-13621 GCA_038088735.1 Panulirus argus | reverse complement strand
GAGAGAGAGAGAGAGAGTACCCTACCTATGGTACGTATGACTGACATTTTTAACTCTGAGGTACCTCTAGCGGAGAGAGAGAGAGAGAGAGAGAGAGAGAGAGAGAGAGAGAGAGAGAACAGGGCGTCTCGTACACCAGAACATCAACATAAGAAACAAGAACAGTGTCAAGGTGTCGGGGGATGAAAGTGACAATGGAGAGAGAGAGAAATCCACGCAGTGGCGCCAACCCGCCCGCGCAGCCTCGCTGATATTACCTTATTTGTCCGATGATTAAAATTCTACTGTAGAAAAAAAAAAAAAACAAAAATTAGAAATTACGAATTTCATTAATGCGATATAAGGGAGAACCGTTTATGATAGAGGAGAGTTTTTGGAAGGCAAGAATAAAACAGGGTGTAGAGAGAGAGAGAGAGAGAGAGAGAGAGAGGAGAAGAAAATGGGAAGGCAAGAGGAAATCGGAAAGTGGGTGTAGAGTGATAAAGAATATGGGAAGGGAATAGAAAACGGAGTATAGATACAGAGTAAGAACAAAGGGGAAGGTAAGAGGAATACGAGGTGTAGATGCAGGCGAGAGAAAGGAGAAATGGGAAGGCATGAAGAAAATGGAGTGTAGGTGCAGACGAAAAGAAAGAAGAGAACAGGAAGGCAAGACATAGAGTTTAGATACGAATGGGAGGAAAAAAGAAAAATGTGCAGCAAATTATCTTTATTTCTATCCATTTGATTCAAAACTTATTAATAATCAATAACTTATGAATAAAGAATTAATTTTTGGCATGAGTACAATGCTTGGATGCTGGGCGGAGGAGTATAACAGTTTGAATGAACATAGAGGACAGGCAGCCGACAGCATTTACGTGGAACTCGAGACGAGTGTGGGAGTGAGACGGGCTGCGGTGTCTGGGAGCAAGCCGTGGATGAATGAGTGTGGTTTGTGAGCTGGGATGTGTGTGGTTAGTGTGTGTGTGGAGGCGTCAGGAAGGTTTGTGGTTCCTGACCATGTTTATACGTGACGTGTGTGTGTGTGTGATTTGCTAGTAAGAGAACGGCCGAGTTTTAAGAACTCCGACAAACCACTTCAAGAAAGCATTATCGTATGTGAGGACTTTTTTTTTCTTTCTTTAAGGACACATTTCCAAGACTTTCATGCATACACATATCATCACCTCACATCTCCCGAACCCAGATTGCCTTCCACACAGCCATGGAACTAAGATATCTTTCCCTGCACACGCCTCTTACGTCACCCGACACTTCTCGAAAAAATTCTGAGCTCACAGTCGACTCTCCCGGTTAGTTTCTATGTCGCTGTATTTCACATATATTTTGTTGAATACCGTTGCTGTATTATTAATTTTGTGTCTTAGAAAAGTGAGGAATTTATTTGTTGATTTCGCAGACATCATCGCGTACTGCGCGTTGACATTAAGAGCACTTGTTCTACTGTGTTAAGCTTTTTCTCTAGGATGGCGAAGTCTCTTCTTCCTCTTCCTCTAAGACTTATAGATATCCTCCTCCTCCTCCTCCTCCTCTCGATATCATACGTACTTAACAGAACCGTGGTCGTGTTACTGCTTTCAGTTTACCCTGCAAGAACGTTTTCTTCGGTACCTGAAGCCTCTTTTCTTCTTGTCTTTCTCTCTCACACATTTCTATAAACTGAGGACTACAAATGGAGTTGTTTGTTGGTATAAGGCTCATGTTTGTCTGTACTGTGAGTTTTTTAAAAGATAATTGCCGAACTGCCTTCGAGGTGGAGGGCTGTTATGGGATTCTATTTGAATTTTTGAAAATCCATTGTTTTTTTGTCAGTTTCTTTCTGGTTGTATAAAGGGTCACTAATTTTGTTTTCCCCTTTGTTGCCCTGGTACATAAATATTTTTCGATGTTATGCATTTTACTTATATTTTTGCACGGTAATCCGGCAGCAGTGAGCTTTTATGAATGTGTGTTTTCATAGTAATGTTGTTTCTCGGTTTTTCCTTTGTTATTATTACCATTATTGTTATTTTTTTTCGGAATAATTCTATCTTTGTTCATATCAAAGTATGTAATTACCAAAAGTTTAAGAATGTTTTTTCCATAAATCTTGAACGTGGGCGATGAAATTGCCCGTAATATGCAGTGATCTGAAAAATAATTTGCAATATTTAGTAGTGTTTGATAGTTAATATAGAAAGAGAGATATGTACTTTTGATCGCCTTTATGTATATTATACGCGTTTGTATGGAAGCCACTTTTTTTTTCTTTTTTGCAAAAACATCTTGTTGACATAATTGGAAATTACTACAGTAAAAAGTTTGAAAGTTAGTGGACAAAAACAAGCTTAATATATTTAGGCGTGTTAGCTGGACTGACGATGAAATACAATTATGGTGATTTTACCTCATATGCTGATGGCAATATCAAAATTCTTTTCGAGGATGAAAAATTAATTTGGAATGATGCTTCTTCTTTATTGACAGTAGATATGTAAGAACAAAGTTGTACCAAATATGAAAAGAAATGGCAGTTTAAGAAAGATCTTATATGTGATTACTGATTACTGTTTGTGTGTTACGGGGTTGAACACTTGGGTTGGGTGTTGGCATACTGCCACGCAGAGGATTCGAACCCATACGGATACGACCCTGCGCCGTGGTAACTCATGGTCAGTAACGCTAAGCACTGCATTGCGGAGAACCCTGGTGTGTGTGTGTGTGTGTGTGTGTGTGTGTTATGCTTTGCCAATGAGTGAAGGGTGACCGATTAAGTTATATGCCGGAAAATTCCGAAGTCTCTCTTTGTCATACATGTTCTTGTGGTAAATCTAATTGTTGTAACATGCATTGTTTTCTTTATGACATGCAGACTACACCACACACCTATATGGTTAGGGTATAAAAATATGTAACACCTGGTCGGATGTATTTTTGTTGCCTCTAAGTTTGTTATGATATGACCAGCTGATGGTGACGTCACGGGTGTCTGGCTGGGGGTTTGGTCGCCTTCCGACCTTTGTTTACATGTCCTCTTCAGTTGCCCCTCCACCCTGTGAATATCGCTCGACACGGGCTAGGCATCTGCGCCTTATCAGACACTTCACTTTTTTATTTCCGTTAAATGTGGTGTATTTTAGGATACTGCTGAACGTTAAAATCAACTGATTTCTTGATAAATGTGATCTGGGATAAGGAGAAAGACTGTTAAAAATGTAGCACATGAGGAATATGATTATGTGTGTGTGTGTGACGGTTTTGTCAACATCCCATTTGTTTGCCTGCTTGCGTTTCATGCTTGAGGTTGCGTCTCGCGAACAGCGGTTCACCACGCCACTGCGCGTACAGCACAAACTTACCTCGTTTGCTTAATAAACACCATATTCTATAAGACAGCTTTGTAGTGTGTGTGTGTCTATGTCTGAGTACGTGTGTATATTTGTGTCTGTGGACCGTTACCTTTCCCTAGGCCGTACTCTAATCCCCGCCACTCGGTCTGCGACCAAGCTTCCAAGGTGAGGGTTTAGTCCACCAGTCTTTTTGTTAATTGAAGACTTTTCCCTGATCTGAATACTTGCCAGTAATATTCCACACACGTTGGGCCTTCAATATATATTATGTTTTCCTTATTACACATCATGTATTCCTTAAGAAAAATAAAAGACTTTGTTCGTTTTCTTTACCAAAGCTTACTCTGCCCGTTTTAGCTATTCCAGCTAGGCTTCGTGTGTGTGTGTGTGTGTGGGTTTGAGGCCGGAACTCCGAGTAATTTCTGTGCACAAAGTAAAATGAATATCCTTTGCCTCTACCTTGTAATGAAAATAAGCTTTGGAGCTTTGAGCCTGTCTGAATAACTCGCGGAAGTTTTACTTGAATTGATGTGGGTGGCGCTGGGGAGCCGTGGGCTATTTTTCTGGTTCAGCAATTTATTCTTTTTTGATATAGCGATGTTAACCCACACAGTGTTGTGCCAGGAGGTGGGAGATACGGTGTTGTGAGTAGTGGTATTGTTGGATATGCTTCCCTGATCGACAGAGGTTTAACGAGTACCCGTCCTTCGTTGTGTTCCCCCATCATGGACGTGTGAACTGTTAGTAATCAAGTGTATCCTTAGCTTCTGGAGTACGACGGTATGATCCTTGAGCACACTGTATTCTCCTGACTGACACTCTCCTCCTCCTCCTCCTCCTCCCGGAGGGTACTGATTTGTTGTGGGGTGGTAGGTGAGTGAGTGCTGTGGGTGCGTTTAAGCATCTACCTTTATCAGTGGGGGAGGGAGGGGGGGGGGAAATGTGATGGCCTTGGGAGATTCGCGAAGGTGGGACAAAGATAGGGGGAAGGGGGCTAGTTATATCTTAGGGTAGAGGTGTGGGACGGTCAACTTGTGTAGGTTGAATGGGCTTTGTATGATTGGGTTAGGATCGTTAGGTGAGGTCAGGTCGGGTTAAATTTGGGCTTTGGTTGGGTCGGGCAAGTAAGGTCTTGGTCACAGAAAACATCTAATATTTCTGGTCATTCTAAAACAGATTTACATACCATCTGAATACCAAGTATCATGAAAACTATTTCCATTTACGAAAGTATAAGAAATCCTTCCTGAATATTGCATATTCCTCCTGAGGACGGTTGAGGCAAAAGGTTGTCATGCCACAAATTTCTAATGGCTTTGGGCCGAAATTCACGAGAGGCCTGCGTGGAAAGTTTCCTCAAGAGATTCAGCAAGAATGCGGAGGTCTCCTTTGAGCAGGAAGTTAGGCCACCGTCTCCTGAATAATGAGTAATGAGGAGGACCTTCGCCACCAAGGTTCACTGTGTCTCTCTCTCTGCTGCATCCCCAGGTCTTTAGAGAAGAGACTCCAGCTGTGAAGGAAGGAAGAAATTTCTGGCGCACCCACGAACAGCTGAAGAACGTTCGTGCTACCTGTTCGTTCCTGGTCCTTGATTTGTGATCGTCATCCACGTGCGTGGGAACCCTGCTTGAGTGCGTCTCTCATCGTAGCTGCTCTAGAGGACTCTTTCCAACAAGAAATATTTATTTCCAGCGATTGTCATTTTCACTTTTATTGGCCTCGTAGACTGAACATGAATATAGTTTATGGCAGTGGTAAAGCTACCCAGGAAAATGAAGTGTTTGTGAGAGTCAATGTTGGACATTCATCACCTACCTTTCAGCAAGTCAGCTGACGTGTGTTTGTGTGTTTGTGTGTGTTAGCGAAGAAGACCTGAATGAGGCTTGGATCGGCTGAACATGATTAATTTGTCTTTGCATTGTCTTGACATCAACGTATTAATCACATTCATAGCGGAGGACGTAAAGATTTCCACTCATTTCTGCGGATTGTTTTGATCCTATTATTTTCGTATGTTTTTTCTACCGTGAAAAACAAAATCCTCTTCAAGTTTTCGCGAATGTATAATTTGTTTCTCTAAAAAAAAAAAAAGAAATTGAAGAAAATAGAAAAAAAAATACGAATGTGAAACCCTGGGTGGAATGGGCTTTTATAAAAACCAATTTTTTGTTTTTCTATGTTTCAGCCAACCTTGCAAATTGGCCAGTTAGGTAAAGAGAAAAGATGGTTTCCGGTCGGGTTATCACAGTTATCATGCGGAGGAAAATTATCTACACACAACCATGCCCGTGCCAGAGAACAGACACCCCCCCCCTCAAAAAAAAAAGATATATTTACAGTATGGGAGAAATAGGATCCCCAGCGGAGCTTGCCTAAGACATCCTGCGACTCACATTTTAGTGGACAGGAAACGAGGCGCGTCACAGATAACGGATCCTGACACAAACACACCAGCGCTCCCGGAGGGACACGACACGACGCTTACACTGCTCTAAGCTTAATCAGTGTCTCTTCGTCTTGACGTTGGCGGGGGGGTGAGTTGCCGATCCCTCCTCTCGCTCGCTTTCCTCCAGTGCGGGTTTCTCTCGTCCAGCCTCGTCTTTATCCCTGGAAGGGGTCACTTTATCATACCGCTGGTGATGATGATTGGTGACCTTGTGACCACAAGGTTACAAGACCCCCTGTGGTGGACTTGTGGGTAGAAAGAAAGCTGTGTGTGTGTTGTGTTGGTTGGTGCAGCATATCGTCCAGAAAACCGAGCTTCCTGTTCGGCTTTTGAAAGGAGTATTGCTTTCACTTACATTCCCTCAAAACTCCCGTAAAACTCTTAGATTTGAAAAGACTCAATGTGGTTCACACACACACAAGTGCCGAGGGCAGTTGACATTCGTGATCTCAGCAAAGCATGTAGAAACTGTGCGTGGCGCCCCTCCCTTGCGCTAGTGATATGCTTCTGAACCATTCACGAAAAAGGAGACGTAGTTGTGTCAACAAGGACGGAGAGAAGTGAGCCGCTCGCAGCACAGTGTGACAACACCGGGGTATCTATCTGCGAGGGTTGTGTAAAAGTCGTTCTCCTGGGGAGATCTTGGACCTAACTGAGCCCATCACTGTGAGGACAGAACCCTTCCCCCTTCCTTCCCTCACGCAGGACATTTGCGTTCGTCACAGTCATTGATATGAAAGAAAACGGAGCCCTGGATGATGAAAATCCATTGGATTCTCTTCTTCTAATGGTTAGCTTTGACTGAGAGACTTCCAAGAGCAAGTAGTGATGGTGATAAAGACGAGGTTATCACAGGCAGTGTCGTGGGCCTCCTCTGCTCACACCACCGCAGGCCACACAGCTCATAATGAATCATTAGCCAGGATGAGAGGTGGGTATCGCCCGACGAAAGGAAACCGTCCAGTTGCAAGATGGTTGACACGATCGGTCAGTCCCTGAGTTGCTCCACTCTCCTCCTCCTCCTCCTCCCCTCTCCCTTACTATTCCTAGCGCACCAGGACGCCGCGCCGTCGTAAACGACGTCTGCGCTTAGACTGTGTGATGACACAGTTCACCAGTCGTCACACCCGGGATTACTCGCCAGTGGGCCACAGGAAGCAGTGGCTCCCTTGTTCAGATGGCGACCCACAGCAACAGAATGCAGTTCCGCGCGAACGCTGGGGAAAAGAGTTGAGGATCAGTGACACGAAAGGTGGTGAACGTTCTTCGGAAAGGACAGATGGTGAAATTGTCATAGTCGCTGACGTTTGCAGTGATCCCGGGGGTGTTTCTACTGACGAAATATCCTGCTTTAGTGGAAGCTCGCTCCCCGTGGGCTTGGTCGACACAAGCCCGACAGAAACAGAAAGCGGGAGCGACGTTAGTGATTTTGTGAAAGGAAGTGATGGTAGGTATGCGAGGCTCAGAAACGGAGAGGATGACATTGCAGGCGACATAATGAGATACGGAGGCAGCGTAGACAGAGCTGGTGGCCCCGGAGGCCGACTCTTAGAGCTGGGCCAGACACCCTGCGCGGCGGATTGGAAAATCGGGGGTAGTGACGAAAGAATCGGGTACGCCAAGAGAGAAATAGGAGACGGAGAGATCGGTGGCAGTGAGGGAAAAATTGGAGCCACCGACGATAAAATCGGATGCCAGAACGAGAGAATGGGTGGCAGTCTTTCGGGATTCGAAGACAGGGAGCGAAATGCAGAACGCTGTGGGTGGAAGACAGGAGGACGAGAAGGGGAGACAGAATGTTTCCCTCCCGACCTCTATGGTAAGAACATCTGGATCCGAAAGCCCTGCGAGAGTGACACCCCAGGTGATGATTATAGCGGTCGAGCCAGCGAGGGTGACCTTGGCAGACCGGCTCCTTCCGTCGAGATCAGCAGGCCCCGTGGCGTTAAGTTCGAGGAATTGCTCGAGAAGAGCTTAACCCATGGCCCAGCCGGTGTCGATAGGAAGCTCATTCGCAGCTCCTCCTCCCCGACGCCCAACAGAGTGAAGTCCTCGCACGAAGATGGCTCGAAAATTAGGCGAATTATTGCCAGGTGGTTCCTTCCTAAGTCCAGCCTCGGCTTCTCCTTCAGCAGCTTCCTCGCCTCATACATCTCCAAACCCTTCCGCAGGAGGGCAAGCGATCCCACGCCCATGAGTGAAGAGGCCAATAATGAGGAGAAGACGCGGGAAAGAGACGAGGAGAGGATGACGTTGGAGGAAGCTGCGGATGAAGATCACGCCTGCGGGAGTGAAGGGCTGTCTGCGGAGTCCCACGCCCCACGCGAGGACACGATAGAACCCGACGGGGATGTGAGGCTGCGTGATGATGATGAAGCCGACGAAGGTCCTGGGGATGAGGGCAATGCTGACGAAGACGTCAGACCATCAGAAGCTGATATAGAAAGCTCAGGCTCAAGGGAAGAGGAGTGCGAGGAGACCAACGTGGGTGAAGACGATAATGACGTCTTCCTCAACCTGGAAGAGGGTAAGTTTGAGGAAAATCCGGAAGAACGCGAGGGGAAGAGCGGGGGCAGCGACCTGCAAGATGGCCAAGAGGATTTCCCGCACGGTCAGGGAAGGGTGAGGAAAATAGTGTGTCAGATCGAGAGGCAGATCCTCATCCGCCAGGAGCAGCAGCATTGGAAGGAGTTGAAGAGAATGGATAGTGATGTCAGCATCTTGTCAAAGAAATCAGGGATCAGTGTGCAGTTGACGGAACGCCTAGCCACATTTGAGTCCCCCAAATTAGATGGGGCTTCTGGGACGGAGAGGCCAACCGAGTGCGATGGCGACAAAGACGCCATCTGTCGGCTACGTCATGACTCGGAGGCCGAGAGCTCGGCGGAGGACAGCGACACTGAGGTGGAAGAAGACGAAGTGCAAGGGACGGTGGCGCTGAGGTCGAAGTCCAGGGGGCGGTGTACCTCCATGTACCGGTATTCCACCCAACCCACCTCCCTATACCGGTACTCTGTGGTCCGGCCCAGAACTGTCATCATCAGCCTAGGGTAGGTACCGAGGGGGGGTGTACCGGTCATACACTACTGTGTGTTGTGGAGCAGCTTAGGATGATGCTTCCGTGATTATTGTGTGGGGGCATTACAATGGAGGTTGTGGTTAGTGTTTAGTTTATTACGGAATGGGAGTGGTGTATTTACTGTATGGGGGGAAATGGGAGGTGCAAGGGTGTCCATACTTTGTGTATAAGTTTGGCTTGTATAGAGGTAGGGATGGAAGCCGCAGTTGTATTACCGTGTGAGTTGAATGAAATGTCGAAGAGTCAAGCTAAGTATGAGACAGCGTGAGGGATTGGTGCTCCATAATGGCGTGAAGGCTGACACACCACAGTTACTGTATGGGGTACAGTGATGGGAAGGGATTATTGTACCGTACTTTTACGTTGTATTGTAAGTTACAGCACATTTTACAGTTATGAGGGGTAGGGAATTATATTACAGTCACTGTATGGGGAAAGTTTAGCTGGGAGGGAGTTGAACTGTAGTTACCGTGGGATATGGTATGGCGGAAAGGAGAATTATGATGAGTTACTGTATGGGTTAGTATAGTTGGATGGGGTGGTAATCACTTCACCGGATGATGCGTGTAGTGGGGATGGGAGGGGGTAGTCTTTTTGTAGTTCGTATCTCTGGGTAGAAGGTTCTAATGTAGTTACAGTGAATGGTTAGGGTACTGTAGTATTGTATAAATTTCATGCGGTGTTGTTAGGCCCAGTCGGAAGAAGTTGTTGTTGTTTTTGTAGTCTCGTGTGGAATAGCGTGGTGGGGAAAGAGACTACGATCCGGTGACTGTATGGGGGTATTGTATTGTGGTGGTCCCTTCCACAGACGCGACTGTGGATTTCCTTCTGTCACTCATGTCAGTGAAACTTCCTTTGTTTTATTTTCTTAACCTTTTAACTGGGTGGACTCGGGTGTCAAGCCGCCTTTGTACAGCGGTACCGTTGACTAATCTCCCCCCCCCCCACAGTACGTTTCCTTCGCTGTCTTCTGTGTCCTAGAGTTGCATTTTGATTCGTTCCTTTTTTTTTTGTTTTCAAATGACACACCGTGTGGAGTGACTCGCTTTCGTTGTTATCATGTTCAGCGTCCAGGGAATCACATGGTCACGTCGCGAGTGAAAGAAGTCGCCTTCGGCGAGGTTTTATACACATCATCGGAGGACAGTATCGTCGAAGGACTCCCTCCAGAGGAGTCTGTTTCCTTACTCTGCTTCTGAGTGTAGCGCAGCCTTGAAGCTGCAGGTACCCCCCGGAGGAGGGGTCCTGGGGTTATATGATAAGGATAAAAACTAAGAGCGTAAAGTTGATTGTAAATCCATTATTAGTTTCGTATACATGATGAAAAAAATATATGTAGGAGCCAAGCAGGAATTTTTCTCTGCAACAAAGAAAAAAATATGAAAAGATACATGACTACATGAAGTCATGTTCTCTGTACTTTAAACGTGTCACACAGGAGCGCAAGTGACCTTTCCCAGAACGTTTGTGCTGGCCTCATACTCTCTGTTGCCAAGCCTCTGTTGAACATTGTGTGCATTTTTTCAAACTTCGCAAATTACGGTTATGTTAGATCAGACTCTCACACCCAGGAACAACTTCACAGCGGCCAATATGACGCCTGAAATTATGGCTTTTTTACACTATACGAATAGTATAGTAATACGCAAGATGTGAATTTATAGTTACAGTCATCAAAGCAAAACTTCCTTATGAAATATTTTAATAAGAAAGAATAAAACCTGCTCCGAGATGACGATCATAACAGCGAGCTTTATTCCCATTTTCCTCAGTCTGCCTCCCTTACAGACGTATCTCTTCATCTCCTCCCTCTCCCACCTTTCTCCTATCTCTCCAGCATTAAGGAAGCCTCTCCCTCGGGCCATTTAGCTTTCCGGACTTTGGACAACTGGTGGTCCGCGAGGAACAGTCTCCGGGTAAAGACATGTAAAATAAACGGGTCCAGTGACTATTGACGTGGATCCCGTGGGAGGCCTGAAGTTTAAGGTGAAACTGTGTTGTAAGTTTCCGTCCACCGTTCGGAAATCTTCAGCACCGGTGTGTGTGTGTGTGTACAAGTCCATGTGCTTGACTGAATATGTATGCGTTCTACAACGCACCCGTTGCTACTCATACTTTTTTATTATTTCGCCGAATATTCACAACTAATCACGTTTGAGAATTCATGATTAGTTTGCCGATATCTGTCAGCCATCTGCCGAATGCTCACATGGCATTGGATTCCGTGTTTGAGCGTCAACTGGAAGTAATAATGTCTACTGTTATTACAAAGTTTAACCTTAATCTGTCTTAGATATGGTAAGTCTGAGAGTTTGGCTACAAGATGACACATCAGCACATCCGTTGCAGTTATTGCAACATAATGAAAATAGAATGTATAGGGTAATGACAATGACAAAGCACAAGATGCGAGCATTTTAAAAAGTACTAATCGCAATATGAATTTCCACAGTATTCTTGCCTACGCACAGGTAATGTTATTTCCTTATACATATGATGCTTCTGATGCCTTTCAACCGCTCATGAAAGACTCCATCGCATGTGCGGACAGTAAACATTCATTTTGTTTAACGCCACACAGGATCATACAGTACTTGTTGTAATTGTATTCGCTAACTTACCCGGTACATATTTTTCCATCTGTATTTTTATCTCGTAATCGACGTGAGCTTATGACTTTTTAGCTGTTTTGAAATTTTGACATTGGAGCATAACTCTGTTGACCATTTCCTGGGACTCGTATGTCTTTTTCTAATGTTTTTTTATGATTTACAAGTAAGCTCTCTGAGTTTGGAAGGGACGAGTTTTAATTTGCTTTGACAGTGAAGAAAAAGTTAAGAAAAAATATGAATTAAAAAGAAGCCACGTCATTAATTACAGTAATAGCTGAAGGTTGTCGTTTTACTCAAAAGCTGTATTGTTAGAATCAACACATTCAACATGAAAACGCGGGGCAATTAAAATGACGTTACCAAATACACCTTATTTTGCAGAGTGTGCACGGAGACGCAGTTCTTCAGCGAGTCCTTTGGCGATGGCGTCAGTGAGACGGAGAGCGAAGACGACGACGATGATGGAGCGCCCAGCACGCCCCACACCACGCCCACCACGCCCCGCGCCCCATCACCCTCCAGGACCTCCCGGCCGCACTCCCCACTCTCCGATATGGATACAGAATCCAAGAGGAATTCTCAGGTATGAATATATATGTGTATACATTCAGATTTATTATCTGAATCCTCTGATACACCATTTCTTACCATAACGTAAGATCTGACTTTCGGTCAGGCGTACTTGAAGCT
Source organism: Panulirus argus (assembly GCA_038088735.1). Taxonomy (NCBI): domain Eukaryota; kingdom Metazoa; phylum Arthropoda; class Malacostraca; order Decapoda; family Palinuridae; genus Panulirus; species Panulirus argus. The sequence goes on along the minus strand of JAYMFT010106702.1, from coordinate 1,462 downwards.
ATTTTTTTTTTCATGCATGGTGTAATACTTGAACCAAATTTACTTTAGCGTGGAAATCAAGGTAACACAATTTCTTGACTAGTAGTCGTAACATTACATCAATGGGGCTTGATAACTGAAGCTAGACTTTCAGTTCCTGAAAGCTAACATAAAACGTACTTTCACATGCTTTTCTGTCCTCAATCGGAACAGTTGTTAACATATTTCTGTATTTTACCCCCCAACCCTCTCCAGGCTGTGAGCACCGAGCCATCCGACTTGGAAGACCACAGTTCTGTCACCACCAGTGATTTAGACTCCTGTCATGACCTTGCTGCCCTCGATGCCCGTAAGGACAAGGCATACAGGATTGCCCATGAGCTCCTTCACACAGAAAGGACATATGTTAAGGTCTTACATCTAATTGATCAGGTACGATATTTTTTCTCTCTGCATGCATGAGTTTAAATCTTTATTTATCTCTCGTTTTTAGTTGCATGAATTAATGAAAGGTATTGTCGTGATTTTGTGACATTAGTAAAATTATATCCAGATGACAATGACGATGCTATCTCTCCACCTGCAGGAGTTCCAGTTCCGTGTTGACCATGAGAACCGGGCGCATCACATGTTCCCGCATGATGTTATTCCTCATATGTTCTCGAATGTTAAGTCCATTTACAAGCTACACCACGACTTCCTCCTACCGCAGCTGGAGGAGCGCATGGCTCAGTGGGAACGTAACAGAAGAATAGGTGAGCTTAAAGGGAATGACAAAGGATGCTGCGGTGATTTTCTTTTCAGAGTATGAACTAGAAGATTCATTTACCACCAAAATGGGATAAGAAAGAAGCTTAATTGCGGTGTGATAGTCTCTCATAAATCCTTCAGGAAAACTTGGCTAATGATAAAGTTATCAACGTCAGTAACCACTTGAGGGCGTAAGTGAGATTATCCTCATATTTTACAAGGAGAAGCACATGGGTAAAGCTGATTACTTTCGTTTTGGGGCAGTGAGTCAATTAAATGATCTATCTGCTTTGAGCTTCAGATATTCAGCATTACTTTAGTGGCATAATTGGATTTAAGATTTGTTTTCTGAGGAAATGCATTTATATACACAATATTTTATTCGTTATGACGTATATATAGTAAACTGTACTCCATTTCTCCTTTTTGTTCTCTATGGTTTTAACCATTTTTCATTTGAGTATGTAGGAATTACAATTAGAAACTTTTGTTTCAGGTGATATCATGAAAAGCTTTGCCCCCTTCCTGAAGATGTACACTGAATATGTGCGGAACTTTGACAATGCGATGACTCTTATCAATCAATGGCAGTCAAAATGCCCACGGTTTGCTGCCATCATGGACGAAATTCATGTAAGTCGACTTTATTAACTTCCTTCATATATATATATATATATATATATATATATATATATATATATATATATATATATATATATATATTTTTTCTGTG
>JAYMFT010106691.1:0-13621 GCA_038088735.1 Panulirus argus | reverse complement strand
ATATATATATATATATATATATATATATATATATATATATATATATACAGATAGCTCATCACATACGAGTGCATAAAGCATACACTGAAAGGTAGTCAAAATGGAAGAAATATACGCGGAATTTCACACGTAACTCACTCCATTAAATACACTCAGAAACCGACACATACACAGAACCACACAAGAGAAAAACAAATACATATTTTTCTTAAAGAAACAAACAAGACCAAACACACACCCAACACTAAAGGCAGCGATGTGGATAATGCGTTACAACAAGAAACCAAATGAACGTAAAACACGTTTGGCTATGGTAGGCAATCATGGCCGTCACACCTGCATTGCCCTCCCGGCTGTGTCTTCCAGCGTCCGCTCTCACACACATAGGCTTCTCCCAGAATATTATCATCACCAACTTCTCCCCTCTAGGTTTGGCCTTGGTATCAAATCGGTTGACGGGACTCCGTGGAACGATCTTCAGACTCTTAGAATCTTGTTATTGCCTGAGCGTTCTTTTTTAGTGTGTTTTGGCGGATTAAGGCATAAAGGAGCACACGGTGCTGCGTCCCACACTGACCGGCAGACATATTCGTCTTCAGCTTGAGAATGCGGTATAGTCCCAGCTGACGTGCGAGGGTGGAGACCCTTCAACTGTTTTGACAGCATAAAAGAACACTGCATAATTCATGTGGCGTGTTAAAGGATCTCGTCGGGGCGATACTAATGAGGCACACACACCACAATCCTCTGCTTTGGTAATGTACGCGCAGTGGATGCACACTTCCTCATAAACGTCTGCATTTCTCCGCCACATCACTCGTCGTCTGCGTCAAGCGAAGCAATACAAAATTACGAAGGCAAACATATCATTCATGCCACGTCAGTGGAAAAAAGGTCAATGTTGTGGCAGTCTCACCAAACTCACTCGTCTCGGTCGTTGCCAACCGCCTCATGCAGCTGGGACGCCAGTACCGAAGGTAGACAGCCTAGCCGCAACCTGGTGGGTTTGTAGCTGTAGACACCCACCTACGTTTAAGTATTTGAAACATCTTTATATCCTTGTTCTTCATAACGCCAGCATTAGTCACTGTCACGCCCGAGATGGAAAGCCCGTGAAACACACACACTGTTTCGTTATGGAGAACCATGTATGGCCGGGCAGCCTCCCAGCCGCTGGCGCCCACTCACCACTACTTACATGGGGACTGGAGAGCCTGAAGCCACAGAAACGGAACATTTAATTGGCGCAGGTAGCCAAGCAGAGGACGGTGGAAGAGGTACTGTGTTGGCCGAAGGGGAGGCCAACTCTGACGTAGCGGTGCTGAGTACCTGTGGCCAGGAGATAAAGGACCTCCTGCAGCTGTGCTGTGTTGTTGTCGAGGAATATTCCGTAATACAATGGATCAAAATATCGCTTGTGGAGTATGGCTGAGGCCCGCGAAGGACATAAGGGTGTGTGCTCTTACCACGCCACGGGCAAGTCCAGCAGGATCATGCAACCCTTGCAAAGGATACCTTAATCCCTAGATATCGTGTGGGTGAGTTTTCTACCAGAGGATCGGTAAACAAGGGGTCGTGTGGGGGAGAGTCATCAGTCGTCTGAGAGACATGCACCGGTGGAGGGTCGTTATGCAAGGGTCGCGTGGCGGGACAGTCGTCTGGGAGTCATGCAGCGGAGGAGGGTCGTTATGCAAGGGTCGCGTGGCGGGACAGTCGTCTGGGAGCCATGCACCGGAGGAGGGTCGTTATGCAAGTGTCGCGTGGCGTCCAGTCATCGTTGAGTCTTGGGACATAATCCCCCAGCATCTACAACATGTTTTCGTTTGCAGTCTTCTGTGTTCAGCAGTGGGAGGGGGATGCCAGGAGAGTGAGCACACTGCCCACTGCAGACAGAAAACCACCTCCCTCTTAATCTCTTACAGCACGACGGTACAACCCTTAGGCACTGCGGTAAGACCCTTAAGCAGGACGGTAGGACCCTTGAGCACGACGGTAGGACACTAGAGCTCGACGGTACGACCCTTGAGCACGACGGCAAATCCCTTGCGCACGACGGCACGACCCTTGGTCACGACAGTTCGACCCTTGGGTATTATGGCTTGGCCTTCAACCCCATCCTTCTAGGACCGCTATCAACGTGATCACAGGGTTAATAAGATCTATATCTACCGACGGGTTAATGTATATACACTACCGGCGCGCATTACAAATGCTACACGCAGCTTGAGAGACCCATCCATATATAGCACACAGCGAAGTCTGGTAAAGGGACGGCGAATGTGCCCAGCTGGGTCAGCCAGACATGACTCACGGGAGAGCTGCTTGGAAATGAATTTAGACTGTAAGGACGACTCGTCTGCGGGCTCTTTAAAAAAAAATGAAGCACCACCGAATTCACGCCTGCACACAGGAATTTCATCTCAGCGAGTTGTGTTTGTTTCTGAGGGCATTGATAAATAAGACACTCTATAGATGTATCTCATAAATCAGATATCTTTATTAAAGAATGAGATATCTGGAGCCTGATGGCCAGGAAGGAACCCCAAGTGGATCTTCATTGCGTGTTAACCTCACGATAATACTTTGGGAGGATAAATTGTTTTTAGTCTAAGTCCAAGAGTACTTAGAGATATAAAGGATAAATAATATGATAATGAAAAGTATGACCAAGACGATTATGCTGATAATGTTGGTTGCAGTTCAATCACGATGATAATGATAAAATTCAAGGATGATGAAGAAAACAGGGGACAATACAAAACATATGTGAACTGAAACCCGAGAGTAGAAATACTGAGTTCAAAAGAAGAAAACGGAAAAAAAAGATGCAGAGAAAAGAAAAGAAAACCTCCGTCAAAACCTTGACAGGAAAAGCTTCAAATCCCGTTTTCTACGAGGCGGCACAGGTCGGCTTAAGCTTCCCCTGGAGGCCTTCCCCCCTCCCCACCGTTACCCGTAGACGGAAGACGAGTGGGGATTAGCCTGAGGATCATATGGTGAGGCTCATGTATAGTGCCAACACTTGCATTTAAATCACACACACACACACACGATTCAGACACTTGGAGCGTCTCACCAAGCTAGCAATTAAGACCGCGGGCGCATGTCTGAGGCGCTGCACATTCGAGGCCGTTACTCCGTTAAGAAAGGTGTTATGTGAGGGGTGGGTCGGGTCCCCTTCTTTATCCAAAGGACGGCCCCTCAGGCTGACACACAACAATGGCCGGCCCCACAAACATCCGCACGTAAATCATTCTTAGCCTAATGGTTCTCTTGAGAGGGGAGAGGAGCAAGCCAGAATTAACCAACCACAAGAAGAGAACGTACATATTTTTTTCTATTTTCGGGAGGGACGAGAGAGACCCTAGGCTGAGCTCCTTCGCTTTTTGACATCTTTTATCGAACCACATTTCCTTTTTACCCTTCGTACTTTATCTGAGGACATAGGTACCCATGTCCAACACCGTCTTTGCAAATTTCACAGAACCTTTCACCGCAATGTCCTGGTTCTTAAATTATGCTTCCCAATTTATATTACCACTTAAGTTATTGAGTTTTACACTCATGGGACCCCCATCTCTTGAACATACTCTACTATCATACAACTTAGATTTATGTATGCTGGGTGTGTGTGTGTGTGTGTGTGTGTGTGTATTTAAGTATACCTAAAGGTATACTTCTAAATGTCTTTTGTAATACAAGATATGGATTCAGTCATCTGGGTTATTTTCGTCAGCGGAACAAGAAATAAGGGAAATAGTAGATGAACAAAAAAAAAAGAATGGATTAAACCCAAAAAAGAATTATAAAAAGAATGATCAAGAAAAATCTCTCCATTAACGTAAGAATTGGGCAACTAATGACGTAGAGAATCAAGGACCCAAGTGCCGCCTATTCGAACAATCAAAGAAAAAAGAGAATCGAGACAGTCCAATAAAACAGCCATAAAAGAATCAATACACTCCAAGGCTATTCAGCCAAGCAAAACAGTATTGAATCAAAACCCTGCTGGCCTATTGTGATGCAGAATCTGACCCTGGCTTTGATCTTCGCCATACACCTCCCGCCCAAAGCCTCTATATAGCTTCCACGAGACCTACCGATAAAGACCACCTGGCAGCCGCCTCTTCCAACAGATTAACCTGTCAGGAACACAACCGATATCCAGCAAACATAATGCCTTGCGGGTTGCGTTATGGTGGCCTCTAGAATGCGAGAGGCATACACGATATAAATCTTTCACGCTGTCCGAGCTCTCTAATGATGAGAAATTTGTTTGGTCAAGAAAGGTATATGTGTGAAATGAACTAAAGCTTGTATCTTGTCAAGTACTAATTGACTCTGTGGCTACACATCATAAGATAAGGGTCAGGCCTTCCATAGCCTAACAGTTTTGAAATACTCGGTATCGCCTGTTTTGTAAGCGTAAACACCATCCGGAAACATCATACGTAAGAGAAGAGTTATCGTGCAAGATATTAACACACATGATAGTCGCACACTATTCAAACAGCGGTTTGGATATCGGGATGAAAAATCTATTTGTACAGGAGGTACGAAGAACCCGTCAAACAGTTTTATTATGCAAGACAGGAGATTACCGCGTACGATGCGGTGTCTAAGAATTCCAAAGTTGACACCTTCCTCCCTTGGAGACGCGGCTCCGCTTTTTGTTAGGGTAGCGTTAAGTGCAAGTCCACTGAACAGGATGTTACAGTCACACTGACCTTTGTTCATCCTGAAGTGAATCAGTCTATCTCTACGTTTACGTTAGAGATTTAGCTTAGCCTGTATCTCAGACGATAGATCGGCAAAACTTGATGCACTTATCTACATGTTAATCAGCTCGTTAGGTTGCTGTAGTGGGTTTAGATAAATGAACCAACTGGTTTTCTTACCCTCAATTCTGTTGATGTCTCTGCACATTCTGTTAATAGGAGTATGTGTATTCAATCCATTAAAATATGTTTCCCATTCAGTTTACCAAAGTTCGGTCATGCGCTGCCAAGCAGTTGCACGGGCAGACTGGAGCGCTTCCAACGTCTCTGGTGTGCTTGATTGCCTCTGTGCTAAAACAATTTTCTCACTGGGTCTTACATGTCTGAGCTGTGAATCACTGTAACAGAAGTGATATCTGTTTTGCTTAGCCTGGGATGTGTTACTCGATACCCTAATCCGTCTCGGAGGTTCTTAGAAATTGACGGCTAGTTTTAACTAGGTCGTTATGTAACACCTCCACCGTGTCAGGTTTGGGAGAACCCGTCGTACGTACCAGTTGCATGCACATGTGGGAAATACAGCTGTTACGTTGGACAGCAGGAACTGTGTGTAGTTTTCGTTTGAACTTCTTAAGGAATGGCAGAATTAGACATTCTAATTCTGGTAAGTTGAGGATGGTGATGGCTCAGCGCATCAAGATCAGTGACGGAGGAATGTATTGTATAAGAGACGTTGAAGCCAAAAAAAAAAAAGATTAAGGACACCTCTATAAACGAGAATTTAAATGTAATAGCTGCTGCCTATTCAAAGCTGGTATGGTTGGAGTTACTGTATAATGTGTATCGACGGTTAAAAAAAACCCTATTAAGAGAATTGGTTCTGGCTGGAAGCATTCTGGTAGGTCTGCTATATCAAGCAATCATGCTGGAACATACAAGGTTATTTATGTTTATTGTGGATTTACAAACGTAGACCTTAATACCAAGATGCTGGACTCCACAGCGCTTCAGACTTCTCAATTCTAATGGGAACGGGCTAAAGTTTGACGTACAATAATCAAGAGTTTAATGAACTAAGGTCATAACAAACAGAGGAAGGTAATGTGACATACATACATCTGTGGCCTTAGTGGTAACTCTATGATGAAGGTCAGGTAGCCTCTTCCTGATGGAAGTAATATTCAAACACAGGGCTGTACATACACAGGTCCTGTATATTGCACCACTGTTATTTCAGAAGTGGTTGTGGTTATTGCTATGGTGGTGGTGGTGGTGATGATAGTTACTGCTGTGGTAGCAGTTGTTGTTGTGCTAGTTGTGGTGGTGATGATCATAGTTATGTGAGTGGTGGATACATCTGAGGTAAAATTGGTTAAAGCTGTTGTGGTACTTATAGCTCCGGTTTATGGTGTTGGTGGTTTTTACAGCTGTGATAATGGTGGTGACGCTTACAAGCTGTGGTAGTGGGTGATGGCAGCTGTGGTGGTGGTGAACAGTTCTGATGCAGCTGGTGTGGCCCCGAGCAATGGGGCCGCACCAGCTTGCCTCGGGTGTGACCTCATATCGCATGGGTCAGTACAGGGGAAGCACTCACCAAGCTTATCCCCTTGACAAGTCTGGCCGCACCAGCAGACACAACTCTCTTAGAAAACAAACAAGCAAGCAACAGGGAGGGACCTCAGACCTGATTATGAAGTCTCGCTGTCGTTGGAAATCTTTACTCAGTAAACTACCACGTCTCAAATAAACGAGTAACTTGATTGGTGGCGCCTGGCGCTGATGACCTAATGACGTGCCAGAGTGTGATGTCATGGCTGTGTGACATCACAGCTGCTGATGTCATGCAGGGATGACGACCTTGAGGTCACCGGTGGTGCGTTACGTCATGTTAGTTACTGTTACACGCCATGGCAGCTAACCCGACACTGTGGTGGCGATTGTGTTGTTACAAAAGTGGGTGTGTGTGGGGGTCATGGTGGACAGCCCGATACAACGGTAGGCACAGTCACGTCACGGTAGACGTGTGACGATGCTTCGGTAACCACCGTTACAATGATGGCTTAAGACGTGTCATGGTATAGAGAGCGTCTCGTTACGAGGCTGTATACCACCAAAAAAATTAGCATAATGCAATGATGGTTTCCCTTCATATTATCTGGTACGCTGTCACATCTAGTGGGAGAAACCTCAACACATGGCAGGTTCTTTTTAAGTGTGTAAGTACCAGCAGCACATTAGCGTGGCACCACAGGTGTACCACAGGTGCTGCCGCAGTACCATCAACACACCAGCGTAGCACCACAGGTGGTGGTGGTGGTGGTGGTTGTATATTGCCAAGGGCAGAAACGTTAATCAAAACATAACATTGCCTTGTTAATCTTAAATCAGTGACAGGTCTGTACAGTAAAAACCTATCCAGCACCTGACCAGCTCTCGCCAAAGGAAAAAATAGCGATGACTGCTTCCTTCACTATCCACCCACCCGCTACCAGCACTGCAGCCAGTGCCGGAGGAACTGTGTCCAATTATTTCGTTGTGCATATATGATGCTTCACGTAGTAAAGTTGACTCAGGTACTCGGTCATAAAGTATAAGTGGGTATGTCTCCTTTCTTTCGTGTGTGTTTGCTGTTTACCGCGTGAACGAAGTAGCGTCTAGATAAAAAAGAAAAAAAATGCCTACTCAGCTCTTTCCTCTGTCTCTTCTTTTCAAAAGTAGTAAAGGAGGGGAGGAATTCGGTATGTAAGTTTAACTACTATTAGAAACGCGATGTCTACATCTACCACCGTCAAAACATTACACCCAAACTCTTCGTTGAACAAGACAAACGTTCTCTTGATGCACGGGGCAAACAAACAAGTTTATGCAACAAAGCTGAAGTAATAACTCTCTCAGTCCCTAACTCAGACACCAAGTGTTGTGGAGACAAAAAAAAAAGTATATTACCTTGTCAAGAGAAACGGTGAGCAGCCGTTACACTGGCTGATTATCACACCACTCGACAACTGTAAGACCCACGACTAGAAGCTGTAAATCTAACCAGGCATATGTTCGGACTGTCGTTTACCAACGAGGTCCATTACCTGGCTTCCCTTCTTGACTAGTACTCAGTTTCATTAGTCTCTTAAACCGTGTTCAAGAGCACTGATATGGTCTAGGGCCGAAATAGCATTCTACTGTCTCTGGGATATTTAGTCTTAATGATACTTGTCTGAGAGGCGACGGCTGGAAGACTGGCTAATTTAATGTCTGTTTCTTCCCTTCTCCAGCTAGTCTGTGGAACTCTTTACCTCCTTATGACTCCCCCCCCCCCCCCAACTCCAGACAATCTACCTTTATGAGAGTTTTATCATTACTTGAAGATTGGGAAATATATATATCACATATTCCGCCACAGGCCCAACCTCGACAAGGGTACCAGTTCCCACGATCGACGCATTTTCACTGAAAATGAAAAGATTTGGTATGTATTCAGTCCTGAGAGATCATCTTGTAAAGTACTAGGTCGTGACCACTTGGTAGCAGTTTATTGACAATCTAGACCACGGTGAAGAAACTGGGTAGATTTGTTCAACATATGCATGGCACACCATAGCAACTTTTAGCGGGTGTTGCTAAGACAAAGCCAGTGTTGACGGTGGTTCTCAGCAAGCAGTAGGGTCTGATAAGTGTTGCCAGTGTTGGCCGAGGCGCTTAATGATGTCTAGCGGCGGGTGTTGTTAGCACAGAGCCAGTGTCGACAGGGGCACAGAATGAGGCCTAGGAGTTGCTGCTAGCAAAGAGCCAATGTTGACGGAGGAGTGGGGGGGGACACATCAGTCGATGAGGCCTGGTGCAGCTGTTGTTGGCTGGCCGAGGGCAGGCTGGCTCAGGTTTCTGATCTTCATTGAACGACTAAAAAGGAGTGACGTGGAACACGGGGGATTTTTTTTTTTTCATATACTGTCAAGCCTCCACCGCCGCTTCAAAATAAAGCGACAGGAGTAGGTGGAGATACGTATGAGTGAGTGTATGTTTGAGCGAATGCTATTTTGGATTTGGACGAATACTGACGTTTTGATCTACAAAACTATGGTCCGTTGATTCATTAGCGTAGCACTCACTTCGCTTGGTCTATCAGCCACCCACTCTCCATGATTAATCGACCCTAAGAAGAACACATTTGGCGATGCTAGACTGCGGTTTCAGTCCTCCCCCAGACGAGAGCCTCTCAGGGTATCTGCTACCGAGGTACATCATAGGTTGCAGTTTCAGTCCTCCCCCAGACGTGAGCCAGTCGGAGTCATCTGCTACCGAGGTATATAATACAGAGAGACAGAGAGACAATACCCAGGCCACAGATGGCATCCCAGCGCCCACCATCGCGTGGGTACGAGCAATGCGCTTCAGTAAAGGAGGAAGAGGCGTGGACAAGTTTCGTAACACGACAAATTAACGGACCTCTCCTAATTTATCATGAGTTATGGGCAGCCCCCCACTCAGGACTGCTTAGCATTTTGCAGTTCACTAAGTGGGAGATATTTCACCACTAAGAAGATGGATAAAGTTCATGGTTCATCTGCTGAATAAGCTCTTCAAGCACCATAAACCTGGCATTAGGGCAGTTGGAGTGCAGTCAAAATCATTTTAAACATCATAAAGCCTTCCTTAATGATCGGTTCATCATTCTAAAAAGGTGTATTTATCAATGGCTGGGTGATTGTGGTTAGCCATCACATTATGCCTGCAACATGTGAACCTACGTAAGCTAAAGAGCGACCACCAATTACCAGTGTTGCTTGTTCCCAAAGTCTCAGACACTGGTAAGGTTTGTGTCTTATGGTTGACCAACCGGCCATTTCAGACAATCATGTTTTTGGAAATTACAGAGTTCAGATGACTGATGGCTGGATATAAAATCTCCCTAAGTATAGGTATCCATCATGGATGAATATGCTTTATATCGAACACCAAACCATAGCTCATCGTTCATGTGTTAACGTAATTCCCTTTACAAAAATCATGTCGATGAGCTCGTTATAAATAATATTTCCGAACGGTAGAATTTATGCAGAAGAAAACGAAGCTACAGTAGAAACTGTAACAGGAATCTTCTAAAAATACTGTTCACATAAGACGCTAATGATAAGAGAAAACGGACATCCACACTTCGGATCAAATATTCTATGGCGTCTCGTGACCGTTGCTATAACCCAGGAAGGGGGTGGGGTCCGCTGGCCTTCTGATCCCCACCCGCTCTCGGGGAGGCCTCCCTCACTGATAGCGGCCTCTCTGATACTCCCGCACAAGGAAATTCTACCCTAAATAGACTCCCCTTTTGCCAGATACTGTTCCCCAGATGAAGGCTGGAGCGAAGCAAACACTGTCCAGTCTGACAGTGTTTGTATACAAGGTTCGAAAATGAAGAACTGTCTTTTATTCTTATAATCTTTTCTCATGCTGTCTTCTGCTGCGTGAGGGTCAGAGCGTAAAGGGTCAAGAAAATCTTACCTTCTTCAGATCCCAATACCGCTTTAATCTTTAACTAAGAATCATTGCAAAACTCTTCTTAGTTAAGTTAACAAATACCAGCGTTATTTTTAAGCTGGTATTACCGACTATTTAATCGTGCATTTCATGTTCGTCCTGTGAGCGGTAGCGCCAAAGGATTAAAGAAGTTACAAACGGTTTTTGTCAGACCCCAGTGGACTGACATTCATTAAACAAACTGTTACAAATTTGGTTCGTTACATAAGCTTCATTATATACATTACGCAGTCTTTCATACAAGTTTTACCGACTAGATACAAAAAGTGGATACAAATTTAGAGTTTAAGATATTTTGTTGTTAACAATAAGGTGTTGTGACATTTAATGCAGGGTTTGTTTAGACCTATCCCTTATAGGCTCTTTTTTTTCACATTCTAAGACGCAACGATCTAGTTAGTGTCCAAATCCCTGGCCATAAACTTTACAATTCACATGATTAACATCTCCAGATAGGCCAAAGTGCCAATAGTACCTATAGCCTAGCATTAGATAGCAATCACACCATATTTTAATCTGCTGATCGTATTACTTTCTCTAGTGGAGGCAAACCTACTGCCGTTTCCTAGTAAGGAGTGTCGTACCGATGGCAAATGTTTTTTCAAAACGGTCACATCCACCTGATACCGCTGGCAGGCAGTTTAATTCAATGGATTTCCTAAACACGGGTTAGTTTTGGTATTACCAGTAACTTTAATCAATTTTACCACGTAGTACAACTACTGTATCACGGTCTTCTTATTTATATGTGGGAGAATAAGTGAAAGAAAATCAGTCGCAATATAATCCAAAATGTTTGTAATTAGCACAGTTCTGGCCGTGTGTCAAAGCCATTAACAAACATTCTGTAAAACGGTGGTCATATTCATCTTCAGTTACTAATGTCTGTTCTAGCATGTCCTACTCCACTTGATCTTGAGTGGAGAGAACAACGGTCCTAGTGTCAAGAACCAGTCTTAGGTCCCTCAGCGCCACGAGAGAGGAAAACTTCCATTCTTGCGTGCAACAAAAACCCAACAACTGATAACGATGATGGTAATAGCTGCAATGGCACGCTCTTCAGGCGAGATCCAAGAGAGATCTCGTTTGTATCACTACCCAGTTGAAGTCAGGCGTGTAATGGGAATGGGTAGTGGCAGTGGATGGGTGTGCGGAGGGGAGCGGAGCCGACCGACGCTCTTTGTCCCACCTCGCCAGGTTGGCCGCCGAGCCCCACCGTGCATCATTCTTGGCTTTGTTTCTCGCGAGCCGTCGGGTCACCCGTCGAATTCATGAACCTATTGCGATTCAGGGTTGTCCATCACCCGCCTGATGAAGGGAACGCAGTGGTACTCTATACTTTAGAATTTGGCGGGAAAGGTTACGTTTAGAGCACTGTTGATGCTTCAATTTCTTTTTCCTTTCTCTTTCTTTCTAAAACGCAGTCTTATGTGATTCCGCCAAATAGTTCCAAGAGAAAATAATACAAAGTCAAGATAAAGTTTTATATCTTAAAACCTGCGGAATTGGCCAAACTTGAGATTTTAGTAAGAAAGAACAAAATAATCCCATACGAATATTACCAACAAATACCCATTTGTTGGTATGGTTATGCTTAAATTAAGAATAATAGTAAAAACGCAACTACCTGGTGCATCCTGCAAACTGTCCAACACTGACAGTTATTTCAAATAAGCCATGAAGGGAAGGACTTTATTGTACGCGCGTGGCAGGTCGGTTTGCGGTGAGGGATTAGCCGCTCAGCACAAGGCGCGACGTTTGAGAATAAACAACGCGTTTTATTGTCACTTTACACTCACAACACGAGTCACACGACACAGGTTAGGTTACGTTAGGCTACGTTATGCTACGCGCCATCTGGTGAATGCCTCTGTATCTAACACTGACAGTGTTTTTGTACCTTACAGATACAAACATCAGTAAATAGCTCTGTGGACAGGCATGATGTCTTGAGGTGTGTTGGGTACAGATACAAACCTAAGACTGACGCTTCTATGGATGCTACTGACGGGGCTGGTAGGATGCGGGGCGTCAGGGTGGCGTCGAGGCCCGAGTCATCCTCCCGGGTAACACTGCCAACAGTGAGAGTCTGGCCCTCAACTCCCATCTGTTATGTAGGTGAGGTAGAGCTCGCTCTAAATAAGGTAGAACAATGGTCCCCGCTGGGCCGTGGTGTTTGTGGTGGGAGTGATGAGTGACCAGATAGGTGGGTGGTACGGTGAGCGGGATAGGTGGGTGGTAGTGAGACAAGTGGGTGGTGGGAAGCTTAAGTGGTAAGGTGGAAGGGGGTGAGGAAGATGGCTGACGACGAAGGTAGGTGGTAGGCAACTTGGAATGTACGAAACAAGGTGAGTGGGTGATAGGCAGGTGGCAAGGTGGTTGGATGGTGGTTCAGGTGAGTGGCGAGGTGGGGTGGTAGGTGGCTAGGTAGCAAGATAAGTGGATGCCGGAGAAATATGTGAGAGGCAGTGGTGGGTGGGGTCGTTGCTCAGGTGGGTGGCGCAGGGTAAGCGGGTGGTCTCGAGGTGGGCTTGCAGGATCACTGCAAATAACTCATCTGTTTGGAACTGTCCAGTTCACGAGCGAGTGAACATTCGACTGACCTTCAAGTATACATTCGTAACAATAACTTCCATCAATAACAAGTCAGAACAATAACCATATATCATCTCTGTTCATACCGTGCCAGAGAGACAATGTATATACATACATACATATCACAACTCTCACAGCAGTAGGCCAAACTGAAGCTCTTCGTGTGTGGGAAGGTGGCCTTTGCTCCTCCCTCACTCACCTGACGGGGCAGGTACCGCACCACTCACCTGCTACACACACACACAATCCCCTAGCCTCACCCACAGCATCTAGTACCTCGCAACAAGATGCCCTGTGTGGGCTGGGCAGGCCTGGCCTTCTGAGAAGGCCTGTTAGATACAGCCAGTGTGTGTTCTACCATTCTAGGGATTTTATTACCTCCCTTGGGGAGAAGGGGAGGAGGAGAGATGGGGGGGGGGTGTAGGAGTCCTTCTGACAATGAGGTGGTGGTGTTGAGGGGGGGGGGAGAAGGAGGAGTCAGCCTGAACTAATGAACATAAAATTCGTTCCCTAGAACTGCGCAACGTGTGACGTGCTCCTCCTTAAGGAGCCAAAGGTGCTAGTTAATCAAAGCTCAAGGTTCCGAGAAACACTTGCTACATGCAACCATGTATTATGATTTAATGATTTACCTTTACACACTTCGGGGGGAAACTGATCATACTGTACCATGGAGGGAATCATTAATGCTATATCAAGGTCGAGCGCATGAACAGATTCGAATCCTGGTTGCGGCAGTCGGTCCACAGTCAACCCAGCTGTTCATCCACTCCAAGGGGTTG
>JAYMFT010106680.1:0-13621 GCA_038088735.1 Panulirus argus | reverse complement strand
GTTCATTGAGTTAAGAGGTGGAATTACAGAACCGTCAAAGGAGATACGAGAGTTGTGAGGAGCTTTCGATAGAGAGAGATGCTAAGACAGAACCTTTGAGGGACATCATTGTTGATAGGTTAGATGTTGCTTTATCAATGACTACTGCAGTGGATCATGGAAAGAAAACAGTATCAGAGAACAGAGAAAAACAGAACAGCCAAAAGCAGAAAGCTTAGTAAGTAAAGATTTGTGTCATACATTCATCTGCTTTAGAGAGAATGAGGGCCATAACAAATGATTTGCTAAAGTCCATAAAAGTGGATCAAAGGTGGGTCATATAGGAAAGATAACCAGTAGACCTTTCACCAAAAAAGCAGTTTTAATGATCTGAAAGAATGGAATGAGAGTCTAGGTGTTTAAGAAAATGAGATTTAAGAAGGTTTTTGAAAACTTTAGGATGGAATGAGAGTCTAGGTGTTGAAGGAAGCGAGATTTAAGTAGATTTTTGATAACTTTAGTGATGACAGAAGTGTTATTTGAGAATGTCTCTACATCATTTACTTTAATCAGGTATAAGAATGAAAGTTCATATGACCAAATTGGAAGTGTCCTCAGTATTTTGCAAAGGAATAGATTTGAGGGATGCTTAAAAGCTCATGGCAATTCTTCTCAGGATAAGGAATCACTTGGTTTTCTAGGCTGGCATGGAAACTTGACAGTGCAGAGTGATGCCCCTGGGCTAAGCACAGCACTACATATTTTTACCAGATTAATTTAAAAGCTTTTAAGCAGTATATTGTTGCCAAAGCATTTATAAAAGGTTATCTGGAAGATTTTCTGATTATTACAAGAGATGAAGAGTCACTGAAGGCTTTTAGATTGCTGAGTAGTTTTTAGCTATGATAAAATTTCTCATGAAATTCACCAACTACTCTCATTTTAAGTGGGGTTCTAGGCTCTGTAGTAACCATCGGAAAGAAAAGCTCATGTCCTCCCCAACAGAAATCCTAATGTTTTCAATTCTTGGCTATCTGTTACAGACATTCAAAGTTATGCAGCCGGGCACTTATGAAATACTGTCATTGCCTGACTAGGTCCCATAGTTCATGTAAGGAGAGAGGGCTTCAGCTGTGATGTGTGTAAAGTCCTACATGTGATTTATTCTGTTTTTTTGCTAACATTAGACTCCTCCACCTCCACCCCTCAGCCCACAGGATAGTAGAGTTACACCATGTGTATTTTAAGTAAAGAATGATTATTTTGAGGATTATTTTTTACCTCTTAAATTTGGATGGTCTTTATAAGAAAATATTAGACTGTGTACATACCATTGTATATACTTTTTCTTTTCTTTCTTTTTTTTTTTTTTTTTTTGCATTTTAGGTGGTATCAGGTTCTAAAGACTTGGTGGAGCAGAAAGTGGAGTCAGCCCCAGGAACTCCTGTGAATAAACCTATGTTCATTGTGTAAGTTTTTGTCATTGATTTTTTTTGTTTCTTTTATTGTGTTTGTTGATCTTTCCTTGTAATTTGTTAATAATTTTAGCTTACATTTCTTGGAAGCATAAGAACAAGCACAACAGGTTCTGCATTAATTGACTGAGTAAATTATAGGAATTTTATTTATGGCTAGGATTCCTCCTGGGCCTGTGTAAGAAGGTATCAGGATATTAAGCCAGCCTAAAGGAACCTGAAGTCCTGGAACCCAAACCAGCTAAATGTTAAAAATTATTTTAGACATCTGCAGATGTATCTGTCAAGGAGTAAAGATATCAAGACATAAAGAAAACCTCCTCTTAGAAACTTTGGTGTGGTCAAAACTTTTAACATTTCTCAGAGCAAGTTTTCTGGATTTGGCCATCACTATGCATTTTTTTGGTAATGATATTATTTTGTTATCTCATATCTCTTAGAAAAGGTACTTTTCTCTTCCAGTACAATTTATCATCCTCCTGTCAGCCAAGTAACTTATGATTAAGTTTTAATGCTTTGGTTCTATAATCTCTTTTACATTTGTTTAGACTGTGATGCTCTGGTGTTGTGATTTTCTCTAATATTTTCTCTATTTCCTCAGTGGAGAATCACCACCATCAACTATAGAAACCTCAACTCCAACGCGCACAAGATCGAGAAATCACTTAAACCATGTAAGTTTTAGTATATTTAAAGGAATAGAAGTCCTAACAGTGTTGTATGGATGTGAATCTTGGGCCCTAGATGCAGAAGAAAGGAAGAGGGTGGTTATGTTGTAGATTAAATTTTTTAGGATGATGTTTGATTTGAGGTGGGTTAATCATGTAAGGAGTAACAATGTAAGAGAGATGTATGATAGTTAGATTAGTCTTATTGAAAGAATTGAACAGGGTCTCTGAAAAAGATCTACATGTTAGAAGTGGAGGGAGCTAAGAAAAGGGGGAGATGGAGGGACAAAGTGAAGGGGCTGTGGGATATCACGGTGTAAACATTCAAGAGGGTGAGAGATGTGCATGGGTTAGAATGAGATGGATTAGTGTGGTGTATGGAGAAGACATCCTGTTTGGGCTGAACCTGGGCATATGAAGTGGTTGATAAGCCATGGGATAGTTTGTGGGGCTTGGCTGTGGATGTTAGGCTCTGGTTTCAAAGCATTGTGCATGACACATAGGGAGTAGTTACGTAAAAGTGAGACTATTGTTCATTAATACAAGGTACTTTTTCACTCAAGTTGGAGAGGCTGTGAGACATGAGGGAGGTATCGTCAAGAACAGTTAACTGTTGTTGAGGAAAAAATCCTTGCTTGGCTGCTTTCTCTGTTCCTTCTTTTGGAAATTAATAAGGGGGAAGGATTTCCACTTTCTCATATATTCTCAATGATGACGGTACATATATATTCATTTATTCATCTATTTATTTATAACTACCCTTAGATTAATTTCCCTGGAAGAGTCCTGGTGTTACTCTGGACTTTTGTACGGGCTCATGCAGCCTAAGGCTGCACTACTTACAGTAGCAGGGAAATGTAGACTCCATTAGAGTGAGAAGTTCTTCAACACAACTGTACTGTCAATGATACAGCCTCGTGATTGGTGACTTTTTTGCTCGTGATGTAGCCTTGAGCAAGCAGAGTCCGATAACAGCCTTGAGCATGCAAAGTCCTGTCGATGCTACATGGATGTGAGGCGTAGCCCTTAGAAAAAATGTAAAGGATAGGGTGAATGTGTTAGAAATGAAATGTTTTAAGACACTGTGTGGTGTAAAGAGGGTTGATTGAATAAGAAATGGTGGGGTACCTAAGAGAGGTATGATAGTAAGAGGAGTTTGTTTGAGAAGGATGAAAAGGCTGTGCTGAAATGATTTGGACATATGGAGAGGACAAATGGGGAAAGGATAAGTAAAGGAATATACGTGTTATAAGTAGAGGGAACAAGGAAAAGAGAGAAACCAAGAAGGTGGAAGGATGGAGTGAAGGATTTTTTGAAGTGTCTGTGCCTGAACATGCAGGAGGGTGCAAGGCATAAAGTAAATTGGAACAATGTGGTTTACAGGGAACAATGTTCTGTCAGTGGGTGCTGAACAAGGGCATATAAAGCAGTCATGAAACCATGAACAGGACTGTGGGGCCTGGTTATGGATAGGAACTTTGGTCTTGATTCATTATACATGAAGCTCGAGTGAATGTGGGCAAGTGAGGCCATTTCTTTGTCTGTTCCTTGCACTACGCTAATGTGGGAAATGGTGAACATGTATGAAAAAAAGACTTCAGAATTCATATTTTGATGTTTTCTTTCGTGTGTGAATCTGATTTTTTTCTTTCACAGGTTGATGAGAATGAGAGCAGCTTCCTGAAGCCAGTCATTACTACTGAATTTGTGGAATGGAGTGCCAAGACCTTCATCCTTCCTCGACAGAAGTCAACTGATGAACTGAGCTCCAATTCCTCACCATTGCATGGCTATTCAGACAGGTAGAATCATCTGTACTAATCAGAATTTTAAATTTTCCAAGCCTGTAAGCTTATAAGGTTTCAGAGATTAAGATTTTTCTTGAATACTTCTCTGTTGTGAAACTCTGTGGGAAGAACATACTAAAGTTAATAATAGCCAAAAATTACATTCATAGAAATGCAAATGTTTGGATTTTTCTATTCCTCCATAACATGCAAAACAAAGCTGACTTTTTGCTCTTGCTATGAATTATGTTAAAAAACAACTGGATCTTATTATTACTGTTTACTGATTGTCAGTTGGTGATAATTTTGTTCAACACTCCTAGGGAATAGCATTAGATGAAGGTTATCTTGAAAACTTTATTCAGTAATAGGGTCAAATAGCACTGATGGTTTGAAATTTGCTTTGGTATTGTATCGACTGCCTGTCTGTTATGGGGAAATGTTGTCTTCTGAAAATGGGAGATTTTTGATGGATGCATTTTTTCCCTGTTCATTGCAGTCTTTGCTAACTTTTTCATATCCATGGAAAGGCAAGATGAATGCAATAGTTTTATTGGTGGCAGAATAAGACAGTTAAACAAGCATCTAGCCTTTGATAGTTGCTGACTAGCATGGACGACAACTTTAATGTTGGTAAATGTTTTCATTATGTCAGGGGCTACAACATGGGATTCCTTAGTCTTTCTTAGAGAGGATAAGCTGACATTAGTAGCACAGGATAGGATTTTACCAATTGATGTCACCTTGCAGATTCTATACTGATGATCAGAGAAGTGTGTGTGAGCTTCAAAATGCTCAAGGAAATGGGACTTGAGGGGAGATTTAGATATACAGAAGTTGTATGAGTCAAGGTAACATTATGATTGCTGGAAAGACAGGAATGGCCATCCTTCTTTAGAAAAGGCTCTATCAGAGTATGTATCCAAAATGAAGGAAAATTTATGTTTTTAGGCCAAAGTGTAATTGGTAAGCAGGTACTAGTATTAGTTCTTAGACATGTTCCCTCTAAACACAAGGAGGTGTACCATTTGATCCATATTATTAAGAGATGAATAGTGGACTGTTCCAAAGAGATTATAGTAAGTGGGGAAAGGATTGGAAAATAGATATATTAGGGTATGAGGAAATATCAGAGTCACTCAGATAAAGTCTTAGTGAGAGTAGTGCCAAAAGAGTGGCTTCATTTATAAGAAACAGATATAATATTATTGGAACAGAAAGGTAAGGGTAGAGCTTTAATAGTTGTTACATACATGATGTTTATAGTGTGTGTATAATTTTTTTTTATAAATTATTCCGAAGTGCACACTGACTTTACAAGACCCTTTATATGCAGTATCTCATTGCCTTATCTTATGTACATAATTCAGTTACAGATATATATTTGTTCTCTCAACAGATCATTAAATTCACGACTTCTTGCTGAATCAGAGGAACGTCGCAGTGTGGGAACAAATAAACTAGATGACCAAGTGTTTGTACATCGAAATCCAGGCCCACCAGCCGTACTTCTGTTTCACCCTCTTGAACCACTTCTCACTGTGGCTGACAAAACCAATGTTACGTGAGTATGATATCCTCTTATTTATTTTTCTAAGTAGTGATGTATGACTATCATTGCTTTCCTTGCATCTTTTACAAGATACGAAATATAATGTTTTCATTTGCTACTTCACATTTTTATTATAGAATAATCTGAAGAAAATAGCAATTTGATATGTTCCCATTATCTGCCCTACATTTTGTTAAAGAATCATTTGAAAAGAATTATTTTGTTACAGCTAATTTAATTCATATGAGAATGATTGCTTATCCTTAGCATAAATCACTATCTCAGGACAAATTAGTTTGCTGTCAAGATGTAGAGAGTTCCAATAAGATATCGGTTTTTGTGGACATCATAAGCAAATAGAGAATTAGTTTCCTCTAGTCATTAAAGGAAGCATTACCAGTAGTACTGTGGGAGAAGTAGAAGGTGTACTTTTTTCTATTTATATATCTTTTCATTAGCCATATTCATACACCTACACAAAACAGATTTCACTCTCTCCCTAAAACATTGCAGTTTTCCTTTTTTCCATGTGCTGATCTACCTGTTCTTGTGTCCTTACTAGCACTTTAACCTTCACCCTTTGGTATATACTTCATGTGACAACTCTCTTTTTACAGTTTCTTTTTCATGCATTCGTCAGTCATCCTTCAATCATTGTGCTAGAACTGAGGATGAGTATTCTCTGTTTATGAAAGAGCATACTTACTTAAATATCCTCCATCTGAAGTTATTTAGTATGTATAGTAAAATGTATTTTCAGAGAGCCATATTGACTCTAGGTTGGTAAACCTGAAAGATTACTTTGCTTCAGTGAAATGTAGCAGTATTTAATCTGAAAGATAAATTTTTTCTTGTATAAAGTTGCTGTGGTTTCTGGTTTCTTTGTGTCATTAATGTGTAGTTGCCTATTTGCAGATTACTGGTGGTCGTCAGTATTATGAGCTCATCATGTGTAGTTTCCATGTTATTTCGGATTGGCAATTTAGCTTCTCAATATCTCATGAAAATTATTTTCTTTTAAGTTTAGCCATGGGTTCTGGGAGGAGAGTTAGTGAATTACACATAATGCTCATATGAAAGAATCTTCTATTTAGTGTCAATCTCTTATGGCCAAAAATGAAACAGTGAAGTTAAGAAATAGCCCTGTTGTCATCCATTCTTGGAAGACTTTATCTAGAGAGCATCATGCCTTTCGTCCAGTTAATCTCTTAAGAGGTCTTTCAGATCACTAGATGTTATCGAGGGGACTAAATCACTTATTTTTACACCTTGGAATCTTGAATCTATTTTCATCATAGAATATATTTACATAGATTAAGAATCTCATTTTATTAGCCCACCCTGGGTAGCATAACACAAGCACATAATGCGAGAAAGGTGGCCTCCAACATAGCCCTCCTCAGAAACCTCTCAATGGAGGTCAAGATGGGTAGGTCTTTGGCACTTGTGTACTACCTTCATTGAATTGAACATTATTTTCGATGTGGATCTACCATGTGTGGCTCTAGGGGTTCCTTCTTGAGGAGGGGCAGATTCCAAAATGCTGCTGAGTCACCAATGTAGGTATTTAGTTTTGATTTTAGGTTTAGTCTTCATATCTGAAAGTTTTTCTCTAAACCCTCCTCCTTTATGTGGGTATGCTTTCATTCTCATGGGACAGATTGCGAAGGAGATGATTGCAGGTTTTGAAAATTAAAAGAGGCTCACACACACACACACACACACACACACACACACACACACACACACACACACACACACGCACTGAGATGGTGACCTGCAAGCATTTTACCTTGGTTTTCTTACCCTTTTCTGCCCCCAAAGCCCCTGATTATACAGAGATGGGCCCAAAAGAAGCTGCTTCTAGAGTATTTAATCTAAACACAGCACTTTAGTGTTAGTCACACCAGACATTACACTGCAAAGATATTCTTGTCTTTATGATTTAATCTTTGAATTGTAAACACTCTGTGTAGTATACTTGATTATATGATTGCCTATTTCATGTTCTAGGATCTGGGATGTGGAACAGAGCCATCGTGTAAGCCATTGGAGCAATAACAATGTTGGGTCAAGTTGTATCTCTTCATTGGCTGTGATCAACCCTGGAACACCATCTACATTTGTTGCCACAGCTTGTGATGATGGTAGTGTGCGCATATGGCGTGATGCCTTTCAAAATGTACATCAGCCTTCTCAAGACTCACCTTCTCTCATCACTGCTTTCCAAGCCACCAATGATATTAATCCAGCTTCAAGAGGTGAAAATGCTTTTAGAAATGAAGTCCTGTATTGTTGGAAATCTCCATGTATGATTTGATTATAAAACCCCAGGACCCCTTTTCTAGGGCTCCTGCATTTTAAATGCTGCACTACAGTCGGTAGTAAGGAAAGGATGGACTGACTCCTTTGCAGTAAAAGTTCTTTGACGAGATTGTTCTGGCAAGAGATGTCAAGTTTCATTTGTGCGAGGAAGTGTCAAGACAGTGTCAAATTCTTGGTTGATCTCTGTTGCCATTGTGTGGGATGGGGTTTATATTGGTTGAAGCCATCCAGGATGTGTTGTGTGAGGTCTGTGTTTTATGTGTCTTAGGCATGTGTATTAGTCGGTGAGTGGTTCCACATGAAGGTGGGTCTGCCATGGTAATTTGATCTGTTTATGGATGGGATGATGAAGTTATCAGGAGGGTTAGTGACATGTGCTTAGTGAGCCAGCACTTTAGTGGTTGTCAAGTTGCACTCCTTTGACCCAGGTAGCAGGTTTTTCTTTCTGTCTTACTAACATGTAGACTACTGGTATTCTGTCCTCAACATACAATCTCTCTGTTATATGTAACACTTAACAATACTTGACTCAAGCAGCTCATTCTTCATAACTCTAGATTTTCCTGTGGTGTGCACTATGTGCTATTTCTGCTTTTTGGCAAAATGTTGGGAGTAGTGGATAGAAGTAGTAGGTAGGAACATTTAGGCAGGATTATTAGGTAGAAGCATTTGGTAAAAGTATTAGGTAGGAGCATCAGATAGAAGAAGTCATTAGGAACATTAGGTAGGAGCCTCTGCAAACACTGTACTAGACTTGCCTTCTGCCAGTGTCTTGTTAAGGGTGAGGCACTAAAAGTGAAGAAGCAGCACTAGAGTTCTTTAGTTATGGAGACTCTGTTTCCATGGCCACCCCTTTGAGGGAGTTCCAATTGGAACAGGCATACGGATATACAGATAGATAAATAGAACAGGTCAGCATTCTGTTAAGGGTAGGGGGGGCCAGAGAGATGAGTCAGGCACTATTTGCTGATGACACATCACTAGTGGTAGATTTGAGTGAGAAACTGGTAAAGTTGGTTTTTGATTTTGTGAGAGCATTTGAAAGTAAAGAGTTCAAAAGAAAAGTGAATTAAGGTAAGATTATTAAATTTAACATACAATAGAGACATTCTAGTTGGAGAGTGGGTTGGACTTGAGAAAACTCTGTAGGAGTAAAGTGTTTTAGATACCTGGAAGTGGACATGGAAGCAAATGGAACCATGTGAGCTTGTATGAGCCATGGGGGTGAGTAAGGGGCAAAGATCCTGGGTGCACTGGGGAATTTGTGGTGTTATATGGATGTGAAACATAGGCCCTAAAGAAGGCAAGTGTGTTGGAAATGAAATGTTTGAAATGTATGTGCTGTGCAGAGTTGATCGAGTAAGAAATGGCAGGCAAAGAAAGGTGTGGAAGTAAGAGGAGTATGTATGACAGACCTTGAGTGGGTTTGCTGAAATATTATGGGCATGTAGTGAGGATGACTTAGAGGGTATACGTGTTTAAAGTGAAGTTTACATGGAAAATGGTGGACCAAGGAGGAGGATGTATAAGTACCAAGTGCTAATTGATTGTGTCGCTAAGATGAGTGGAAGAATGGAGTGAAGGATGCTTTAACTGTATGGGGGCCTGATCATTCAGGAGTGTGTGTGAAGTATGCAAGGGGTAGAGTGAATGGGAGTGATGTTGCATATGGGAGGGTGACGTGCTGTCGGTGACCTGAACCAGAGCACATGAAGCAGTCAAGGGAAACCACTGAAATATTTGTGAGGGCCCAGTTGTGGATAGAGGCCTTTAGTTTTGTTTCATTATACATTACAGCAAGAGAGGATGTTAGCAAATAAGGCCATTTCTTTGTTCTTGGTGCCACCTCACTAATGCAGGAAACAATGAGGAAGTATGAAAAAGAGAAAAACAGATATCATATTTGAAACTGTTCCAGAAAATCTTTTGCTTTTACACAAACTAGATACTGAATATTCATGTTCTTGCAGCTGCTGGATTACTGATGAGTTGGGAACAAGACACAGAGACACTTGTTATGGGGGGTGATTCACGAACTGTGAGACTCTGGGATTTGAAAGCTGAGCGCCGCACCATGGAGTTGCCCACAGTTGGTGACAGCACATCAGTAATTACTGCAATACATTCGCATCAAGCAGGTAACTTTTAATGATATACCAGAAGTAATCAGTTTGCACAATTGATCAACAATTTATTAGACAGTAGGAATATAAGCAAAAAAGTATAGGACAAGGAAATAAGGGAATAATGAAAGATAGAACTGAGTATACACTTTCCTAAATTTGCACAGAGGATGGATTCCTAGAAAAGGCCCACCCAGTTTTACAGGAAGTTCATACATAACACATAAAACTTTTCTTGAGATAATTGGATAAATGAACCAATATTTGGTGGAAGGAGATGATAGAGTCTGGAGTGATGCTAAACAACTGTCTGTACCATGTTATTTAGGTCATTACTAAGTGTTTTCATTTGATATTTCGTTTGTTTTTATGTAGTTTATACCAGTATATATTTTATTGTGATACAGTCTAAGTTTGATTATGCATGGTTTTATTGTCTTATTTTAAATGTGATAAAATGCAGAGCAGTTTTTAATGTATATGGATTAGCTTATTTGTTTTTTATTTATGTTGTAGTAAAGGAAAAGGTGGATTGTTGTCACATAAAGTAGGATGGATTGTATTCTGGTTGTAGTGTTTCTTTTTGTTTTTCATCTCACATTGCTATATAGTATGCATATTTTATACAGAACTTCTCATAACTTTTTCTTTCAAATTATTTGTTTTTAATTCATATTGCATGTTCTAAGGCCCTTGGATTGTTGTTGGATTCTCTGATGGTTATGTGCGATTGCTGGATCGGCGTCTAACTAGTAACAGAACTGTTGTTCGGCAATGGCGAGAACATACTTCATGGGTTATTAGTGCTCATCTACTTAATTCTTCACAGGCAACCACCAAGATAATCACTGGAGTGTAAGTTTAATTCTGTTTTATGACTTTTAAACTTTGATCATGACTTATTAGTGTAGGTGCTTTTCTCTTTGGATAAATTGTTCATTTTATTAATTATAGTAATGATTTTGGATAAATAAAATTTACACATTAATTATGATTATTTACTGATGTAGATCTAAACAGTTTTGAGAGTTGATATAGGTTGATGAATATGAATTACTTGGTTCACTCAGTGTTCAGATAGATTTATGTTTCCCTGACTCATTTAGCTTACTGTGCTAAGGATGTGGATCCAAGTTTTGCAGTACTTATTCCACAAAATATGCATTTCTGTATGCATCTCTTCCACCCCTTATAGAAGGTGGCTGCAGTAGCTGATGAAATGAAAGCTGTAACCCAAAAGGTAGATGTCCCTCAGAAAATTGTTGCATCCAGCAAGCTGGATGCATCAGGGAGTGAGCTGGTGTTGTGAGGAAGCAGCACTGTGGGTGTTGAAGCACCCCAAAGTAATCCCTCTATTTTCAGTCAGAAGAACTGACCTTTCCAAGTAGTGTGACAAGGTGTTAAGCACTGAAACCTGGGCCATAGTTGCCAGTAATGACATAAAGATCATTTTTAGTTGTTGGATGATGTCGAAGACAACAAACACAGGGTTAGGCTGGTTATTGACTCTGTCATCCGAGGTCTGCTAGAGGGATTCTGTGCCCGGAACGCTTCGTGACATAAACATTTTTGCTTTATAGGTGCTAGGGTAGATGTAGCTGATGCTGTAGATAGAGTAGTGGTGAATACAGTAGTCATTTTATTTGTCATGTAAGGAATGATCAGAAGAGCTTTTGGAGAAATATTACCAACTTTTTTGTTTTAGAAACAAAACTAATAACTTTATGATTTCAGGAGTACTGCCTGGGATGAACACTGGGAATGCCTTCTTCAGTAATGCATTCACTCTCAATAATAGAATGGTGGATCTTTGTTTACTGGAGGGAATTGAGTATGTAAAGTTGTAGAAGCAGATTTAATTGCAGCATTATATCTTTACAAAGGACAGACTACACCAGAATGAACTGGGAGCTGCGCATTTTAGCAGGCTCTTTGATGAATGTACACATGCATTTTGGGAAAAAGAAATGCATCCTGTGTGAAGCAGGCCTGTCCCTTTCCTTAAGGTTTTGGAGCAGTGAAAAATGTGTGGAAAGAGAGGTTGTTTTCTGGGAGGGTGAAATTAGGTATAGTAGTTCCATTGGTGTTTTATGGATGCAAGGCTTGGGCTGTAGATGAGGATGTGCAGAGGAGGAAGGATGTTTTAGAAGTGAAATGTTTGAGGAGAGTATAAAGTTTGAGGTGATTTGATAAAGTAAGTAATAAAATTATGAAGAGTGGTTTGATCAAGGAAATAATGAAATGGTTGTGGTAACAAGAAGAGTGTGCTTGAAAGAGCTGAAGAGGGTGTGCTGAAATGATTTGGACATATGGAGTGAATGAGCGAGGGGAGGTTGACAGAGAGGATATATGTGTCAGAAGTGCAGAGGAGAAGGAGAAAGGGGTGACCAGCTTGGAGATAGAAGGACGGATTTTGAGTACTCCAGGCCTAAACATGCTCGAGGGTAAAGGCATGCTTGGGATTACGTGAAATGGAGCAGTGTGGTATATTGAGAATGACTTGTTGAAAGTGGACTAAACCAGGCATGTGAAGCAGCTGGGGGAAACCACAGAAAGGTGTGTGGGTCCTGGTTGTTGATACTGATTTGTGCTTTTAATGCATTAAGCATGACAGCTAGAGAATGGATGTGAGTTAAAGAGGCCTTTTTTGTCTTCCTGGTGCAGCGTCGCAAATGCAGGAAACGGCAAACAACTGTGAAAAAGAATTAGACTATAAATTTTTTGATTTATCGAATATGAATTTGTAAAGGATGTCCATATTCAATTTTGCGTATGAATACAGATTTTCTTTCCAAGTTCCCCCCCCCTCCCCCTTTTTCCCTGAGGTTTCATGTATTTAGGAGTGATTATTTTTTTATGTTCTTACAGGATATATTATGTATGATGTAGGTGAATGCTGCAGATAAAATCATGGAAATTATTTTGATTTTAAGGTTCCCTTTACTGGATGTAGTAGTCTACCTTAGAAACATATGTTGAATTTACTTCTGATTATATTTTGCAAGTTTTCTATATTTCATGAATTGTTGAAAGGGGGTGTGACAGTTTCTGCTTTAATATTCCACCATATACCTTTCTCTCACATTTGGTGTGTGCAGATAAATCTCCACATTTTATATGTTTTCTATAGAAGCCTGAGAAAAATTTAGATTATTCCCAAGAACAAATAGAGTATAGTCATAAAAAAAAAAGTGATATTGCATAGAACCTGTTTTTCTCTTAAAGTGTTTCAGGGGAGGTCAGGTTATGGGATATGCGACAAGCAAATTCAGTACAAGTTTGTGCACCCAATCATGAGATGACCGCCATGGCTACACATGCAAATGCTCACCTCTTTGCCACGTATGTTAAAGATGTTTATTCACTTCTTGTTTCATTTTCAAGTTGAATAAATCATTATCATTAAATTTGTGATTATACTTCCCAAAACTAAAGTTAGATATCACCAGTAAATATTTAAGTGATAGATATTTATGCCTTTGTATTAGAGGAAAGTTGAATGTTAGTCTAGTTATTGTTACTTAATTTTATATCATTATATATATAATGTGAGTTATCCCTGGGGATAGGGGAGAAAGAATACTTCCCACATATTCCCTGCGTGTCGTAAAAGGTGATTGAAAGGGGAGGGAGCAGGGGCTGGAAATCCTCCCCTACAGTTTCTGCTTTTCCAAAAAAGGAACAGAGAAGGGGCCAAGTGAGGATTTTCCCT
>JAYMFT010106669.1:0-13621 GCA_038088735.1 Panulirus argus | reverse complement strand
TAGAGAGTTCCAGAGCTTCGACGTGTAGGGAAAGAAGCAGTTATTAAAACGGCACACCCTTGAGTTGCCGATGGCCATACAATAATCATGTGACGCAGCAGCTTGCCGAGTTTTCCGTGGTCTAGCTAGTGGTCTAGCTAGAACTTAACTTTGAACACGTTTGTCCAGAGGGTTACACAATAGTAACAAGGGATGAAAAAAAATAAAGGAGGAGGGGAATTAGCCTTCTTGATAAGGCATTCTTTTAAATTCCAGGAAATATCAGTAAATGGTGCCTTCAAGCATTGCATAATGGGGAAGACTGCTATGGGTAGAGTTCCATAATACTTCTGGTTTATAATCAAAGGAGGAACAAATAAGATTTGAGAAGAACATTGTAAGCTAGGAGGATGAAAATCCATAACTTTTGCTTAAATTCATCAGTAGACTGGCAGTTGAACAGCAGCTAGTAGGTTAAGAGATTCAGAGGGAAGGATAGTTGAGGATGTATCCCAAACAATTGTGAGATGGGATGGAAAGGAGAGTTTAGAAAACATAACAGAATACTAAAGGGTTTTAACCTATACAGGGTTCATGTTCCCCAAGAAATTTCACCAAATGTGCTGAAGCTGTGTACTAATACATTAAACAGACCTCTTGAAATTCTTTTCAACATGTTGTTGGAGAAAGACAAAATGATAA
This sequence comes from Panulirus argus, assembly GCA_038088735.1. NCBI lineage: Eukaryota > Metazoa > Arthropoda > Malacostraca > Decapoda > Palinuridae > Panulirus > Panulirus argus. Next base: position 12,940 of record JAYMFT010106669.1, on the reverse strand, counting down.
GGGAGTGGAAAAGGGTAAACATCATATCCATCTGTAAGAAAGGAAACTGGGAGGAGGTGCTGCTCTACAAACCAGTCTCCTTCACTAGTATGGTTTGTAAGGTACTGCTAAAGTTAATCCGAAAGTAAATGGATGACTTTCTACAAAGGAGAAATTACTTTAACAGTCAACATGGTTTTAGGGAAAGGAGGTCATGTGTAATGAACCTTTTAGATTTCTGTGAGAAAGTGAACAATAATGTAAACAAAAGGGAAGGCTAGATGGATTGTTTATATCTAGACTGCCAGAAAACATTTGACACCGTGCTCCATAGGAAGTTGATTAAGAAACTGTATCACCAGGCAGGAATAAGGGGGTAGACTCTTCTGATGGACTGAAGATTATCTTATTGGAAGAGAGTTAAGGATACATGTTAGAAAAGCCTTTTCCAAATAGGAGTAGGTCACAGACTGAGTGCTCCAGGGTTTTGTTGTATCGTTACTCTTCTTGATCGTTGTGAATGACTTGCCATAAGTCTATTTGCAGATGATCCAAGGTCATGAGGGAGGTGAAAAGTGAGCAGGATTGCAGGTATTTACAAGGGGTCCTTGACAACTCCAAAGTTGGTCTGATATGTGGTTGATGAAATTCAACCCGAACAAACGATAATTAGTTAGGAGAGAAGAGTCAGGGATGATCTGATCACAAACTTTAAGTTCATAAGCCAGATTGATGATGTAAACAAGGAACAGTTCTTTGAAAGATGTAGGGATGGGACAACCAGAGAAAAAAAAAAACATGAAAGTAAGAAAGAAAAGTATTAAAAAAAATATTTTAGAAATTACTTCTATATCTTGTATAAGAGTGGTGAATATATGAAATTAAATTAAAGATATGGTTAATGCAGACATCACACATAGATTAAAGAAGTTTTACTGTAGTACATAGTGTTAAAGAGATGGGCTCCCATGAATGTTCAGATTGAATAGATAATCACACACACACACACTCACACACACACACATGGTTAATGAATTTTAACCGAAGTAAATGTAAAGTAATGAGGATGCGTTACAGTGAAAGAAGGCCACAGTACAGACTGAGGGAATCTGTGTGTGAGAAAGACATGTGACTCGAAAATGTTGCTAACCTGTCACTCAAGTCCCACCTTAAGAGAATGATAAAGTAAACTCAGTGCTAGTACATGTTAAGATAGCATTCATGTATAAGGAATTATTAAGCAAGCTTTTCACATCATATGTAAGACCAAAACTAGAATAAGCTTCTCATGTTTGATCACCATATCTAGAAAACAAAGAAGTAATAGTGAAGGTCCAGAGGATAGCAACAAAGATAGTGTGAGACTTTCCTCTTCAAACTGGTGAGGGAACTGAAAACACTCTGTCAAGTTCAGCAGACCCTTCACTGAAATACGCGAAATGACCATATGAATAGTGAGGTATGGATCCCGAATTACAACCTATACAGATGTGACAAGACTAGAAGATCACTTGGAAGAGTTGCACTGCATGTCGTAGATACAGTTATAACAGCTGAACACCTGAATTCCTCCAAAGATACAGTAAAAGCATTCATTATCAGGAGTGAAAACCCAAACCTGGTCATTGCATTAATGTAGAGACCATCAGATCTAAAGCCTCATGAAGTTAAGGAACAATTGAGAAAAACAGAATCATGTCTTGATCTCTTTGAAAACAAAGTCCCAAATATACTTGTCTCAGGAGCCTTCAACCTACCACACATTAAACTGTGACAGGCAGGAAATAACATCATAACAGAAAATACTGGCATTGGAAGCAGTTTGGACAAACAGCTGCTTAAAAGAGTTATTCATGTTATGTGAAAAGTTCTCCCTCAGCCAACAAATAACAAAACCAACCAAAGGAAACAACATTCTGGGTTTAATCTTTACAAATGCACTGATTCTTCATTTAATGTGGGATCACTATATGCTATTTTGCTGTTAAGCAAGAAACCTACTTCTACCAGTCCATCTTTTTATGCAGTCAGAATTTGCTACCATACAGGTTTGTGTGTTTGTGTGTGTGTGTGTTTATGTGTGTGTGTGGTAGAAAGTGCACCAAAGAGATGGTGAGTGGAGTAAGTGTGAGCCCTGGGTGGAGCATGCCTCATTCCCATCAGCAGGTCATTCTTGCTGTTACCACCGTTATGTGTGGATTATGCTACTTGTATGATTTGGGTGTATCTGCTAATGTGATTTTCCTGTAACCCACTGTGTTTGTGTTTATTAATATGGCATCCAATTATCCAGCAACATCTCCTACCCCAAAAACAGCAGTTAAAACAGAAATGAACCTTTCTGACATTAGAACAAAGCTAAAAATCTTGCAGCGTGCTGATGCTAGTGAGGGAGTGTCAGCACATGGGCATATTTACAACCTGGGTGAATCTACAGTCTGCAACATGAAGAATGCAGAGAAAATTCAAAGTGTTGTGGTCCACTACTCCACTATCTGCCAAGGTAACCACAAGGGTTAGAAATCCTCTTGTGGAGAAAATGCCATCATTGTACATAAAGAACGAAACAAAGAAGAAAAGCAGTCTTAGTAACCTTCAGCTCAGGTCTAAAGCTCCAAAGATTTTTGAGGATTTTTTTGTAAAGATACTATAGCTAAGCCAGAGCCGTTTCAAGCAAGTAGAGGATGGCTAGATAAGTTTATTCAATATCAGAAACTATATAACATGAAGGTAACAGGAAAATCTGTCTGTGCTTACCACAAAGCTACTGCACACATCCAATTTTTCTTTGTATATTTATTGGTTTTGCTATATGCAATTTCTTATTGTGTAAGGTTTTTGCAGAACATAACTCGTGTACAAATTGATGGATGGTAGTAATGTGGACCTAATATATGATATTACCTTTTAGACACGTTATACTCTGATCACAACCTGATTAAAGGAAAAACAAGTTCGGTTGCTAAACTGCCGGTCAGCATACATGAAACAGCATTTTTTTTCCGTAATTTCAGTTTTGATAGTAAATGGATAAACTGAGAGGATGTGATGAATGAGATGTTTGAAACACATTGGGAAACCCTACTGAGTACTAGAACAGAGGAGAAATGTATAAATGACATGACCTGTTTGGTACTCCAAACACAAAAACAGCAAAAGAAAAGCTCAAAAGGTCTATGTTAGATTGAGAAAGACAAGCTCTTTACAATAGTTGGAAAAGAATTGCAGACCTTCTAGAGAAGCCACAGCTCACCCAGCAAAGAAAACCTATCAAGTGAAATATCAGATATAGACAGTAAACTAAAAATGTCAGATGGAACAAAGGAAAAAGAAGAAAAAGCCATGAATTCACTAAGAAATGACCCAAAATTCTTTTACTTATATATAAAATGCAAATTTAGGACCACAGACTCCATTGGCACACTGAAAATAGAAAAATGTAAATTTACAGATGACTGCCAAAAGATGAGTGAGATTCTAAAAAGGCAAAAGAAATCAGCATTCAACAAGCCAAAAACAACATTGAAAGATAAATGACTAAACAAACTTCTTCCTTAACAGTAATCCCCAAAATGTACACCTGTCAAATATCACCACCTTAATACGAGATTTTTAGAGGGCTATTGAGAGCATGCTCATGCACTCAGCCCCAGGCACAGACTCTTGAAACTTCCTAGGGAAGGCAGACAAAACAGGCAGGAAAGGATGGTGCAATCCTGTAAACAAATGCTAGCAGAGCCAAGTAATGAATCAATGATTTTTTTCAAATTGGACTACTGTGTAGTATGGACCCATATAAGGGAATGTACCAGTCAGTCATAACAAGATCCACAAGGAAAAGATAAGATGGAGAGAGGAAAGAGGAACCACCAGAGGACAAATGGTTGGAGATGTTTGGGGAAATTATTAAAAAGCAAAACCAGAAGTTAATAAAACTAGAGGAGTTAAAGAAACATAGAAATCAATTGAAGGATTATGAAGGATGTCATGAGATGAGAAAAGAACTTCAGTACCTTAGAAATACAGGCACAGAGTAAGCAAAGAGAGAGAGAGAGATAGAATTCAAAAGGTACATAATTCAGAGGAAAGAAGATAGATTCATTGAAAAGCAAATATGGTTTGATGGATCTTTTCTAGATGTCCTAGAGTTTGTTGAAGTAGAAGAGAGGACTAAAACACGAACAGAATCTGTCATCAACAATGGGCAGGGAGATACAGAAGGGGCAGGTTTGGTACCTCTTCACATAGAAGAAAGAATTAAAGCTCATACAGTCTATTGACAGAAATGGGCTGGGAGGTGCAAAAGGAACAATTTTGGCAGTACATCAGCTATCACAGAGCATGAGGATTGATGAAGAGAAACATAGGCCTGGAGTCATACAAACAGAGATATACAGAAAATTAAGTGAAGCAAAAATATGCAGTTAGAAATTTTTTTCATACTTGATTGATTTTTCTCACATTAGCAAGATAGTGCCAGGTACAGATAAAGAAATGTTACATCTGCTCACATCCATTCTCTAGCTGTCATGAGTAATGCACTAAAACCACATCTCCCTATCCATAATCAAGCCCCATACATCTTCCCTTGATGAAAGTAAGTGAGCTTGAAAAAGAGACTTGTGTGAAGACATACCAGGAGAAATTGAGTATAGAATGGCAAAAAGTGAAAGCAAATGAAATTAGGGGTGTGGGTGAGGAATGGGAGGTATTTAGGGAAGCAGCACTGACATACAGAAGAGAACTGTATGGCATGAAGGAGCTGGGAGGTGGGCTTGTGAGATGGGTAGTGGATGGTTGGATGAAAAAGTTTAATTGCTTGTGAAAGATGATAGGCATAAGGGTTTTATGTATAAGGAAGGAGTACAAGTGACCGGGAGATGTTTAGAAGAAAGAGATAGAAGGTCAGAAGGAAGGAGTAGGGGCTGAAAAAGGGGGCAAATGAGAGTTAGGGTGGGCAAGCATCAGGGAGAATGAGAAAATATTTTGGAAGGAGGTTAAAGATGTGAGAAAAACAAGAGAATCGATAGGAGCATTGTTGAAGGGGCAAAAGGGGAAGTGGTAACACCCAGAGATGAGGTGAAGTGCCATAGTGTTTATGCATTGGAGGATTGTTGAGTGTGTTTGATGGTAGGGTGTTTAAATTAGGGAGGTATATGATGTGAGAGAATACTGACAAGTGGCATTGAAAAAAAAAGACAGGGTTGAAGCACAGTATAAGAAGAGTTGTTCATTGATTAGCAGAATTTTCAGTGTATGTATGGTTCATGGTAAGTTGCATGAGGATTGGCAGAATGCCTGCATAGTGCCTTTGTATAAAGGCAAGAGGAGGATTAGATGAATGTTCAAAGTATAGAGCTGTAAGGTTGTCAAATTTAACTGGTGAATTGTATGGGAGAGTGTGATTAGAAGAATGGTGACTTGCAAAGAGTATCAAACAGGGGATGAACTGTTTGGTTTCAGGAGTGGAAGAGGATGTGTGGATTAGGTGTTTGAATTAAAGGATGTATACAAGAAATACTTTAAAGGGACAGAGGGATTTGCACATGGCATATATAGAACTCAAGAAAGCATATGCTAGGGATGCTTTGTGGAAGGCATTACAAATATATGGTGTGGGAAGAAAGAATTAGGAGAGAGTTTTTATCAAGAGAACAAGGCATGTTTGCAAGTGAGTAAAGAGGAGGGTGAGTAGTTGCAGGCGAAGGTGTGTCTGGCAGAGAAGTGTGATATCGCCATGGCTGTTTAATCTGTCAATGGATGGGATAGTGAGGGAAGTGAATGTGAGGATTTTAAGGAGAGGGGGGGAGGTCTGTAGTTTGGTATGAGTGGATGTGCTTGGGAGATGAGTCAGTTATTATTTGCATGATGATGCAGTGCTAGTGGACTGTATGTGTGAATGGAGGAAATTAAGAGTAAATGTGAATAAAGCAAGGTTATAAGGTTAGGACTGGTGAGAGACTAGCTGGTATGTGAGTCTGAAGGGAAAAAACTTTGAGGAAGTGAAGTGTTTTAGATGCTAAGAGTGGATATGGCAGAGAATGGAACCACAGGAGCCAAAGTGAGTCACAGGGAGGGTGTTAGGGGGAAAACATCTTGGGAGCATTGAGGAATGTGTAGAAAGAGAGGTCACTGCTTGGGAGGGTAAAGATCAGCATGATTTAAGATATATTGTTTCTGATGGTGTTGTATGGATGCAAGGCATGGTCTTTAGATGAGATTATACAGAAGGTGAATGTGTTGGAAATGAAATTTTTGAGGACTTTATGTGGTTTGAAATGGGAAAGTAAGAAGAGGTGTGGTAGCAAGAAGAGTATGGTTGAGAGAGAGCTGAAGAGTGTGCTGGAATAGTGTAGAAATATGGAGAGAATGAGAGAGGAAAAGTTGACAGAGAGGTTTTATATATATGTCAGAAATAGAGAGGTCAAGGAGAAGTGGGAGATCAGACAAGAGATGGGAAGATGGAGGGAAAAAGGTCTTAAATGCTGGAGGGTGTAAGGCATGCATGGGATAGTGAAATGGAGCAATGTAGTATGTGTACAGTAGGCAACATGCTGTCACTGGACTAAACCAGGGTATGTGAGGTGGTTAGAGGAAACCACAGAAAGGTCTTTGGGTCCTTGTGGTGGATAAGGGGCTGTGGTCTTGATACATTACACATGACAATTAAAGAATGGATATGATTGAATGAGACCATTTTTTTCTATTTTCCTGGTTCTACCTTGCTAAAAGGGGAAGTAACAAACAAGTATGAAAAAATGAAGGAACATTTAGGATGGCACATAACACAGTAAAACTCCCACTTAATAAAGATGGTACTGATGATTGGGAATTTTAGTTTTAAAGAGAAAGACTAGGGGGAATTTGGATTCTCTTGGTGATGATGAATTTTTGACACATTTTTAGAGTGTATACCGGAAAATTTTCTATACCAACACGTCAGTGAGCACACAATGTTTAGAGGCACTGATACACCATCATTGCTAGATCTTATCTTTACACATACTAGCATGAATATTGACAATGTTATATATGATACACCAATTGTAAAAAATGATCATATAATGATCAAGTTTGACTATAAGATAATTGAGGACATTAAAAGAGCAGAGGTAAGACAGGACATTAAGAGGAGATTTAATCATGGATACTACACAATCTTCATCAATTTTATGTAGCCAGAGAACCAGGACTTTGTGGTGAGAGCTTCTGTAAATTTTATAATGAAGGAGTAGGAACATGTGTAGCTCTAGCCTCAAATGTAGCAGAAATGGTAAGAAAGTGGAAAGAAAGGTTTTGGTAAAAGATGTCAGAAAACAATGGAGCTTCAAGATGTATAGTGGCAAAGATACAGATGGTATTCCTGCCAGTCAGCATTAGAAAGATAAAGGAGAACAAGGAATGAGTATAGCATGATAAGAAAGGAGGAATAAAAAACTTTGAATGGAATATTATTGACAGGCAGGAGAAGAAATGAAACTTTTTCATAAATTCATTAGGAGTCAGTTGTCATTGCATTAGTAGCTAACTAGGGTAAGATGATTTAGAGAGAAGAATTGTAGAGGATGATGCAAGGATATGTTAGGAACTGAATCTCAAGTTCAAAGGTGTTTTCACATTTGAAGACACTATAACTCCAACATCAATGACATGAAATGGGTAGGAGGTCTTAGAAAACACTTAAGATATCTAGAAAGACATTAACAGAATACTGAAATGTCTTGACCCATGCAAGGTTCATTGTCCTGGTCAAATTCATCATATGTGCTGAATATGTGTCCTGATATGTAAGATGAACTTCTTGAAATATTGTTGAAGATGTCACTGGAGAGAGGCAAAATACCAAGGGAATGGATAAGGGTAAACATCTTACTTTTTTATAAGAAAGAAGACTGGTACCAGGCAGGCGCAGAACCATAGCTGGTCTCATTGATGAGTGTGGTCAGTAATGTTCTGGAAAGGTAAATAGAAAGCAATTTATTAACTTTCTAAGGAGGAGAAATTAATTGAGTGAGAGACAACATAGTTTTAGAGAAAAGAGATTATGTGTAGCAAACCTCTTAGATTTCTACAGGAGAGTGAGCTCTCTCTTGGACAAAAGGGAAGGCCAGTTGGATTGTTTGTATCTTGACTGCCTGAAAGCATTTGACACATACTACATGGGAGGCTGATTAAGACAGTGGACCACCAAGCAAGAATAAGGGGGAAACTCTTTTGATGCATAGAAGATTATCTCATTAGAAGAGGATGAAGAACATATTAGAGGAACTTTCTCCAAATGGGTCAAGGTGACCAGCAGAGTACCACTAAGTTCTTTTCAGAGACCAGCTTTTCTTGATCTATAGAAGTGACCTGCCTGAAGGTAAGAACTCCTACCCGTATAAGTTTGCAGATGATGGAAAGGTCATGAGGGAAGTGAAAAGTGAGGAGGATTGCATCAACTTACAAGGGAGCCCAAACAGACTCCAAAGGTGGTCAGGTACATGGTTGAAGAAATTTGACCTGAGCAGCTGTAAAATAATGACATTGGCAGAAAGGAAAGAAGGCTTTAGTATGATTATTATCTATCTGGAAATAAGCTCTACGATTCTGTGTGTGAGAAAGACTTGGGAATCGACTTTATGTCTAACCTGTTGCCAGGATTCCACATTTGGAGAATAGAGTTGCCCTCTGTCAGTGACCTGATAAGAGTGTAGCACTAAAGGCTAAGAAGCAGCACTGGAGTTCACCAGTTATGGAGACTCTTTTACCATGGCCACCCCTTTAAAAAGAGAGTTCTTGGAGGGAATGGACATCAAAGATATAAATAGATAGACAGGTAAGGAAACAAACTGTCTGCTGGCAAATATTAGGATAACTTTCAAGTAAATGGGAAAAGAAATGTTTAGCAAGCTGTCCATATCCTACATAAAGCCAGACCTAGAATATGCTTCTTAAGATTTGTCACCACACCGAAAAAACTTGTTCCCAGTTTATTGCCTGAGCTACATATAATGAGAACTATGAAAGAACCATATTGTCTTCAAGCAAATATAAGAATCACATCCAGTTATATGGTTAAGGACATATTCATGAAACTAGTTGATACTATATCAAATCAGAACTTGAGTTTGCCTCACAAGTCTTGGCACCACATATACAGGAGCACAAAGATCTGATTGAAAGGGTATAGAGAAGATCAGTTAAGAGGGTACATGAATTAAGAGAATTAAGAGAAATTAGCTACATAGAGAGGCTGAGGGTTATGAAGCTCTCCAACATGGAGGATAGGAGAGAGAGAAAGAGGGGGAGGAACCTGATAAAAGGCATAAAGTTTCTAAATCAGCTAGATGATATTAACTGGGAACAATTCTTCTGGAGATGCAGCACTAGAATATCCAGATGCCATAACAAAAAGTGAGGTAAAAATCTTCTAAGATAGAATGTGAAGAAGTACTGGTTTAGTGTTAGGGTGGTGGATGGATGAGATAAACTGACTAGTGAGACAGTGAATGAAGAGAGTTTACAAAGATTTAAAAGGCTACTTGATGCAAGTTCTGAAGAGAGGGGCCCCATATGTGTAGAACTCTCTTCCTGCATATATAAATAGGTAATTATAAAGAGTTGATAGAGAAGACTTGGCTTTGGACAACAAAGATAGTACCAGCATTAAGAGAACTGTGTTACAGGGAAAGGCTAGAGACTTTAGATTTGCCTACCTTGGAAGAGAGAACAGATTGATGCTGTTGATAGGGAACAATTCTTTGAGAGATATAAGGATAGAGTGACCAGGGAACATAACACGAAAATAAGTAAGAAACTAGTGAAAACGATGTAAAATATTACTTTTATGGTATGAAAATGGTGGATGAATTTAATAGAACAACTGATAACATGGATTATGCAGATAGCATAAGTGAATTTAGAAAGTTGTATGATGTAAGAGAATGTTGAAGACATGAGGCACCATAATTGTAAGAACTCCCTTCTGTGCATTGCAAATAGATAATTAGAAACAGGAAATTAATGCAGAAAAATATGTGAGACCAGCATGTCAGCTAATATATAACCTAGAATGAAAAGGGCTGCTACACAGTCACTACTAGATCTGATCCTCACATTTACTATCATAGATGATGAAAATATCATACATGATACACCAATTGGTGAAAGTGATTATTTACTACTTAAGTTTAATTATGTGATATAAAAAGAAAGATAAAAGAGCATAGGTAAGGCAGGACCAGAATTGATAATATGATCATGGAAACTACACAGAACTTAACAGTTTTTTATGGTAAATAGATTGGGAAATGAAGTTCAATAGCCAGGAACCAGGGAATTATGGTGACACATTCTGTAAAATGTACAATGAAGGAGTAAAAACATGTTTACCACTAGCTTCATGTACAGAGGGAAGATTAAGAAAGAATTTACCACTAGCTTCATGTACAGAGGGAAGATTAAGAAAGAATTAAGAGTGGTTTAATCAAAGATTTCAAAAAGCAAGGGAAATTTGAGATGTGCAGTGGTGTACAGATATAGGCAACAGGCCTGCCAGCCAGCATGTGCAAAGTATAAAGAGAGAAAGAAATAAATATAGCAAGATAAGAAAGGAGGACTAAAGGAAATTTAAAAAGCATATTGTAGACAAAGCAGGAGAAAATGCAAAACTTTACCATAAATTCACCAAGAGTAAATTGTCAGTTAGAGAGTGGCTAATCATGTTAAGGGTTTCAGAGGGAAGAATAGCTGAAGATAACAAGGATGTGTTAGGTACAGAATAACAATCTTAAGAGTGTTTTCACAGTGGAAGACACTATACTTTGTTCACAGTTCACAACCTTTGAGTTTTTCAAATCAGCTTAATGATGTAGATAATAAACAATTCTTTGAAAGATATAGGGTTAAAGCAACAAGAGGGCCATAACATGAAATTAAAGAAGAAACATGTTAGAGAAAGTATAAGAGATGTGGATAAAAGGAATAGACTGAATGAGGAAATAGTAAATATGGACACCATACAGAAATTTATAAAGGTGTTTGATAGAAGAGATGGTTCAAGAGATGAGGCCCCACAAGTGTAAAATCCCTCTCCGTACAGCACTAATAGGTAATTACACTGAAAGTAATATATTCAAATGCAATTGGACTAGTAGTAAAGGTAAGGTTATTGTTACCAAATTTACTAGTGAGATAAGATATCAATTATGTGCCATGGGGTACATGATAGCAAGGAGACAAAGGGGAAGTGGATGGTCTCTTTAGAAGAGACAGCTTTAAGTTTTAGGAAATAGTGGAAGAGGGGTTGTTCAAACAATGCATCATGGGAAGGATAAATGTAGAAAAGAAATGCATAGTGGTTAATTAATATTCAGTCCTCCAAAGAATGTAATAATGAAAGATGATGCATGAAACAGTAGAATATGCACTTCTTAGGAATGGTAAAGTACAGTTAATGGGGGGATGTTAGTTATAAAGAGATAAACTTGGGGAGTTTTATTCCTACAGAGATGGAGAGTCATGGGGACACAAATTCTTTGAATGTACGATATACAGGAAATTTTATCATACTTGTACGTCAGTGAACAAACTATGATGATTGGGACTGATACACCATCATTACTGGATCTCATATTATACCATACATAGTAGCATGGAAATTGTGGATGCCATATATGCAACACTAGTTGGAAAAAGCTATCATTTAATGCTGAAGTTCGATTATATGATAACTGAGGATGTAAAAAAGAAGAGAGACAAAGAGACTAAACTCAGAGGTCTGATTGTGAAACTATATAGAACTCAGCAATATCTATGGTATGATGATCTGGGGACTGGGGTTCATTAGCTAGAAATCAGGGTATTATGGTTGATGAGTGTGAAATTTCCAGTGAAAGTGTATGAACATGGGTACCTATAGCCTTACATAAAGATGGGAAGATTGAGAAAGAGGGAGGAGTAGTGTAGTTAAAGATGTCAAAAAGCAAAGGTCTTATGTGATGTGCTCTAGCAAAGATATAGGCATAATACTAGCCATCCAGAGTTTACAGAATAAAATATACGATAGCAAGGGATCAGTACAGCAGAATAAGAAAGGAGGAACAGAAGTTTCAAAATGATATCATGGGCAAGAAATAATTCAAAACTTTCTCATAAATTCAACGGGAGTTAAATGGCTTCCTGTAGTCATTATCAGATGATGAATTCAGGCACACAGGAAAAGGATCTACAAACTGATGGTAATCATAAGATGCTCAATATCAGTATCTGAGGAACACAAGAGGCCCAATTTTTCTTCCACAGAAACAAAATGGATATATAAACCTTTCCAAGTGTGAGCCTTCAGATAATGAAAAAGTGCTCTTTAATGTAGGGTTAAACTGCCACTACCTCCCTAAACATTGAAACCGAGCATGAGTATTCAGATAATTGAAAAGTGCTTTTAAATTTAGGATTGAACATTTGCTACGTCCCTAAACATTCACATCAAGAAAAGAAAGCAGCAATGAAATTATTGTACAAGGACATTTGTAATCTGCACCAGGAAGAGAAGATTGGCATCAGCCTAGACCTCCAAAACTACTCTTACTAGAAAGTTTACCAAGCACTGAGTAAGAAACATGGGTACACACGTCACCATTAGCTTCTGTAATGTTGCCAAGGAACTGGAGGACAATAAAGATATTATTATCAGAAGACCAGACAAATTCTCATTGGTTGTGATCATAGACCACAAGGATTACTTAAATAAAGTCAAGCCAATGCTGCAATATACCAGTAAATTCAAATATATCCAGAGAACCCAATAGAAACCCTGAAAAAGAAATTGAATGAACTCACTGATGCAGCCAGTGCAATTAAAGGACTGAAATTCCCTCTCACATACAGGGGCTTATCAAAACGTTCCGAGACTAGGCCTATGTACAAGAAAGTACTCTCTTGATTCAAGGTTGGGCACCATCCCCTTCAAAATAGTCCC